>BQKZ01003053.1:65504-92156 GCA_036244855.1 Temnopleurus reevesii | reverse complement strand
AGAGAGAGAGAGAGAGAGAGAGAGAAATAAAAATCATGTATCTAACTGTGTGCAAGATTTTTTTTTTCAGAGGCATAGAGTGAGAGACATAGAGGCAGTTACAGATGATACTACACATGATCTTAGCCAAAAGGCCGAGAAGCGATGAGAAGGACCTTCTAACTTTTACTTCGGATGCCCCCTCAAATCATCTATTACAAGATACATTAACTAGAAATGATGGAAACTATAGCTAAGGATGATTAGCTGATGTAAATATGCACTGAATCTCTTGGGAGCGTAAGGTGGAGAAAAGGGAATTCAAAACTTATCGGAGAATGTGAGTCGAGATAGAGGCGGAAGAAGTAGTGAGAGAGGGAGAGAGGGAGAGAGAGAGGGAGAGGGAGAGAGATAGAGAGAGAGAGGAAGAAAGAGGGAGAGAGAAAGAGGGTAGAGCAAGGTGCAGTGTCAGGAAGATGAGGAAGTAAGGTGGGATTTCCAATGAAATGGATTCGATGTGAGGATTTTTATTCTGTAGGCTAAGAGATGTATGCGGTTGTGCTACCAAGCGAAGATAAGTTAACACCTCAAGACAAGATGACTCTTCCTTAACATGTCTACTCCTGCATGACGTTCTCTGTATTTCTTTCATACGCACAGACATACATACACACAGAAACACAAACACATATAAACACGCACGCACACGTACACACAAACACAAATATGCTGCAAAGCGAATATAAGTTAACATCACCTCCAGACAAGATAACTCTTCCTTCTATTCCGTGTCTACTCCTGCATGAGTTTCTCTATCTTTCTTTCATATGCACAGACATACATACACACAGAAACACAAACACATATTAATACACATTTACACGTACACACAAACATGCTGCAAAGCGATGATAAGTTAACATCTCCATACAAGATGACTCTTCCTTAACATGCCTACTCCTGCACGACGTTCTCTCTCTTTCTTTCATACACACAGACATACATACAGACAGAAACACAAACACATATAAACACACATGTGTATGAAAAAAAAATGTAATCAGAACAAAATGTTGGCTGTACATGTCAATGACGTTCAAATGAATAAATTCCAAATTCCAAATTCCAATCAGAACAAAATGTTGGCTGTACATGTCAATGACGTTCAAATGAATAAATTCCAAATTCCAAATTCCACACACGCACACGTACACACAAACACAAATATGCTGCAAAGCGAAGATAAGTTAACATCACTTCCAGACAAGAGGACTCTTCCTTCTGTACCGTGTCTACTCCTGCATAACGTTCTCTATCTTTCTTTCATACGCCCAGACATACATACACACAGAAAAACAAACACATATAAATACACACTCACACGCACACACACACTTTCACACACATGCATAGCATGTGCGTATTCTGGATTTGACATTTCGAGGGGAGAGGGTGGTTGGCTTGTCTTTCTTCGAGTAATTTTTCCTCCCCTTCGCTGAACTGACAAGCGGAAAAGGGTCTTCATGATTTTGATGCCCCTCTAATAGTAAACATGCCCTCCTCAATCAGAGTCCTGAAAAGGACATTTTGCACTCCAAAGCCAAAAAAAATACACACATAAACACGCACGTATGTAAACAAACACACTTCATTTTCGGTGTGCCTCATTCAGTAATAAACAGAATATCCCTCACACATGTACATTCTCTCTCCTCTTTCGTACACACATACGCACACACACACACACACACACACACACACACACACACACACATATACTCCATCTATTATTTTTCATTTCCATTTATACACATGACATGTGTATGTGTGTGTGTTTCAGAGAGACGGTAGTTTTGGTGACTTGAGTTAAAAAGATTTCTCCTGTATGTTTTGGTGACTTGAGTTAAAAAGATTTCTCCTGTACAAACATACACGAGAAATCTTTTTAACTCAAGTCACCAAAACTACTGTCTCTCTCAAACACACACACATACACACGCACGTGCGATGCCCATATTTACATTTACATACACATACCCACAAACAAACACACATACATATACACATATACACACTCTCTCTCTTTCTACTCTTAACATACGCAATTCATTTTTACCTCACACACGTTAAACAATCTACTTTATGCCACTCCCTAAAAAAAATCACACACACAAACACCCTCTTTTTTCTGATTAGACAGGTATTATGATTAGACAGACCACCTGTGCGCTTTGAAACACCTGTATAAAGCGCCTTATAAATGTAATTATTATTATTATTTTTCTCGACACCCACATCTGTACACACATACACATGCTTGCACACACTACCTATCGTCATCTTTATCTCTTCCTGCAAATAACACGAATGTTACAGCTGCAACTGATGCAGAGGTATTTTTCTAGAGAAAATCTGGCAAGGTGAAAAAAATGTTACACTTGTGCAACATAATGAGAGAAAACCAATTGTATAGAAATTAGAACAGAGAAAGATAGAAGGCCCTCTAAAATACACCTGATTAAAATATTTCATCGATTTTGTTTAATTTCTTTGAATTTTACGAATAAAAAACACACACATAAAAATCTACTAGGAAAAACTGTATTGAAAAAAAAAACACAATTTGGCAAACTATATCTCCTTATATCTGTTGTAATTATGTGCACAGTAAAATCGGGGAAAACCCCCAGAACCATTGCGGTTTTGCGGTTTATAATTGAAGTAAAATAAGACGTGTCTAAGCAAAAATCTCCCAAAATGTAAACGAGTAGCTAAGCAAGGAAGATACAATACGTCTTCATCATGCTTTTAAAGCCCAAGTATAGTTTTTGTAAAGATTAAGAAATGTGAATTTTGGGATGTTCATCATGACGTATAATTCTTATACACATTTTGAGACCATGGCATATTTTTTTTACGAACTGATTCTTTTGAACATTTGAATTTGACCATTAAATCATATTTAGCACCCTCTATTCGTTATAACAATATTTTGCTTGTTATCGGGCATATACAAAGTTATTTACGACATTTGACAATAGAAGGATTAAAAGGTATACACAGCAATACAATTCTGAAATTCTCATCCAATTCTGTGCATGGGAAGTTGTCCTTTATCAAGAAAGAAAATATTGAATTAGTGTCAGGGGACACGACACTGAAATATTTTGCACATTTTAGGTTATAGCTTTTCCAAAACTTGTTCATTTTTCGAACAATCTTTTGTGCAACATGTTCATGATACTATATTTCATTATATGTACATTTGAAGACAGAATTTGGCAATGGAAATATTCGCTTTTACCAAAACTTTACTTGGGCTTTAAATGAAACTATAGCCGTCTTATGTGCGATAACATGCCGTGCTGACACGATGAACGGCCGAGTTATTAAATTATGAGAGAAGATTTCTTGTGGTATTCGTTCATAAATCTGTTTGATGCGAATGGTTGGGCAGGCCTTGTGTGAATCTGGCACGTCTGTGTGACTACACGACCTGAAGACGAAAATGAAATTCCTCACGTTTTTCACTGATTCACGTTTTGGTCATGCTCCGCCAAGGTTGGTCTCGTATTTGGAGTGTACATTTTTATCTACAATAAATATAGCAGTGTACTGATATGTTGACTGTAGTGTTTGCCTGTACGAAAACTCAATATTTCTTTTAAGAAACAAAACTAGTTTTCCCACATTTTTATCTAGATTCAACATTATTTCTTAATCATGATTTGCCCGTATTTTGAATACCACCTTGTTTTGCAGTGGTCCCGAATAGCTGAATTGGTTGTAAATTTAATGCCTTTTTGTACTGATTAGTTTTTAGAATGAAATAATAACTTCCGACCCCAAATATATATCGCCAAATATGTATCGCGAATAAGCCATTTTTATAATGAAATTATGCAATATAAACAACCACACTCATGATGTGGTTGAAAGGGTGAACATTTTACTATCATATCGCCATGATCATTTACTGTATCATAACTGTGTACTCAACAAGATGAGTTTCTCCCCTCCACCCTCTTATGTTGAAGAGCTTTTACCCGCATCCCAAGGCGAAGGATTATGTCGTTATAACACTCAAATCGCATCGAGACACGGAGCTGTTCTAATTATTCCCGTCGGCAGTATAATATACATGCATCACGCACACAAGCATATTTGTCTGAAGGACTATGAAGGTGACATTGCTGTTAGAGATATATTTGTACAAGTGATGTGAACAATCTCATTTGTTTTTCTTTTAACTTTTGCCCCTGACTTTTCTCCACATTCTCGCCTTTTGATTATTCAATTTCATCAGTATTCTGTACTGATCGAGTGATGGATTAACATTTTTGACGCTACAGGGATATATATTGTTCACATTTTTTTTTAGGGCTGGTAATTTCATATTTGCTTCCAATATTGGTTCATTAATGTAATAGAATAAAATACTACCACACACAGGGTCTATAGAATGATTCATCTCATGTATTTCTTTATTATATACAACGTGACAGTTTAAAGAGAAATTCAAATTCCAAATTTAATTGCGACAGAGAGGGAGAGAGAGAAATTTAGTTGTTGTTTTTTTTTGGGGGGGGGGCGGGTGCATCATTTAAATTTGAATATTTATGCTAAGAGATTAAGAACATAAAAAGAGGGGCCGACCTTTAACGTCACTATCCGAAAGACGCAACCGGGGCTCGAACCCACAGAGGTAGGAACCAACCAAAATCAACATGTGACTGTCTAGAACACGTTGATTTCAGGCGCACGCCACAACAGTTGCATAATACATATATACCGGTAGCCTAAATCGGCACAAAAGTTGTTATTATCATCAAAACACAAAGCATACATGCACCGGTGTATAGCTTATAAATGTATGGACATTCAGATAGACATAATATTTTGCCCGTTCTGATTGTAATCCCAGCCGATTTGCCTCGGAATTACGCTGGGATGATTAAAAGCGTTTTAAAGTTCTGATTATTATTTCGGTGTTAGTAGAGAATTGTGTCTCTGGTGGGGCAATTAAGGGTTGATTTGGGAGAGAAAATGTAACTGCCATCATGCCTGCAGGCATATACGCAATCATATGCTATCTACTTAGATATTTCGGACTCTGGATTTAAAGTGCTTTTAGTCTTCTGTCTATTTGGAAACACGACTGCGGTCGCATATGAAGTACCATTGGTCATATGCTAAATGTGGAAACTGTGGATGTTTTTGTTAAATCTGATCGGCACAGTGTACTTCTGACTAAGTACATTTTTGTCAGATGTATTGGCATTGAAAATATATACTGAAATACAATCCAATTTTCTTTAAATTAGTTTCCTGAATGATGAATTATTTCACTGATGTCATTAATATGCAGGAGTAGTAGCATCAGTTTACTCTTATCATCGTGATGACGTAGAATCAGTAAATTTATTTTGCAGCTATCTTCATAAGATATAGAATAGTAGAGTTATTTCACATTTATCATCATCAAGATGTAGGATTGGCACACTTGTTTTGCTTTTCATCACACTTAAATAATGAATTCATGTCACCTTTATCGTCATTAGATATAGAAGTAGTTCTTGTTTAAAAATCTTATTGTCATTAGATATAGAAGAAGTGGACTTATTTCACACTTATTATCATAAGATGTAGAAATAGTGAGCTTATTTCGCTATTTTCATAATAAGATATAGCAGTAGTAAACCTATTTCAACATTATCATCATAAGATGTAGAAGTAGCTGTTTTACTCTTATCATAATTATTAGATATAGAAGTAGTAAGCTTATTTCACACTCATCATCATAATATGTAGAAGTAGTAGACTCATTTCACATTTATCATCATAAGATAGAGAAGTAGTACACTTATTTTGCCCTTAACATCACAAGATATAAAAGTAGTGCTCTTATTTTACTCTTATCATCAAAAGATAAAGAAGTTGTGGTCTTTGTTTACATTTATCACCATAAGTTGTAGAAGTAGTGGACTTGTTTTACACTTATCGTCATAAAATGTAAAAAACGGGGACTTATTTTCACTCTGATCATCATTTTTAAATATAAGTAGAGGACTTATTCTGCACTTATCGTCATAAGATGTAGAAAAAGGGGACTTATTTTACACTTATTATCATAGGATGTAAAACAAGTAGACTTATTTTACACGTATCATCATAAGATATAGAAGTAGTAGACTTAATTCACATTCACCATGATAGGGATCAAAAGGATTAATACACTTTTCCCATTATTTATAAACATAAGACGTAGAAGTAGTAGACTTATTTCACTTTTTAATCATAACTGCATAAGTTATAACTAAAATAATAAATTCATGTTACCTTTATCATCATAAGATATAAAAGTAGTGGACTTATTCTGTACTTACCAAATCATCATAAGGTATAGCATTAGTAGACTTATTTTACACTTATCATCATAAGATGTAGAAGTATACAGTGCTCTTATTTCACTCTTATCCTCAAAATATATAGAAGCTGTGGTCTTTTTTTTTTTTTTACATTTATCACCATAAGTTGTAGAACTAGTGGACTTATCTCACACTTATCATCACAAGATAAATAAGTAGTAGAATTTTCTCACACTTATCATCATAACATATAGAAGTACTAGACTTATTTTACTCTTATCATCATAAGATATAGAAGTAGTAGACTTATTTACATTAATCATTACAAGAAAAAGAATAAGGGCACTTATTTCACACCTATCATCATAAGATATAGAAATAGTGGGGTTATTTCACACTCATCATCACTGCTTATCATCATAAGATGTATCAGTAGAGGATTAATTTCATTCTTATCGTTATGAAATTTAGAGTAAGTTGACTAAATCTCACTCTTGTCGCAACGATGGTATCACACATTTACTGCACTTTTACCATAATTAAGATGTACAAGTAGTTAATTCATCTTACTCTTGGATGAAATAAGTGTCGATATTTTGGACGTCGTTCCCTCGAACCATTATAAAAAGCAATAGACTCAAATCGCTTTTGTCATCGTAAAATGAAAACGTAGATAGCAATGCAATTTTATCATGATAGATATATGAAGTCTAATGCATGGACATAATACATGGACATCAAAAGTCTAATACATGGACATCAAACGAGATGGGAGTATAGGATTTATTCCATACTTTATTTCATTCCGTTTTATCATCATAAGATAAGATAACGAACGATGTCACCTTTCCCCTTCAGTCATGCCATTCATATCCAGCAGTAGACTTATTTTATTACATCATCAAACGACGTAGAAGCGTTATTTTTGTATCATTTCTTTCCCTAAAAGTTTACCCTTTTTGTTGATTCATTGACTTGTTGATTTTTATTATCAGAGAGGCATGCAACTTATTTTGTTCTTCTAGAAATGAAGAGTATTAAAACATATACATTGCTCAAAACACAAAGATGCCATCTGTTCCTTAAAATGTATGGCATCAACATTGACATATCATAAATGCCAAAAAAAATGACAGCATTAACTACACACTCATGCATTTATTTATGACGAAAGCATTGAATTTATGTCACAAAAATGCGCCTCATGTATATTCAAGAATGGTCGGCATCTTTGAGAAAAAATATGACTTGCAGCGAATCTGCACTATAAACTCGGATGAAACGGGTGTTGCGGAGTTGCTGATTTGGATGCAATACTTCACTTGATAGGTCTATGAGTGACATGTCTATCATTTGCCTGTCTTCCGTAACGGTCATTGGAGACGCTCGGCTTTCAACTAAATCACTCGAAGTGACTTTTGGTGGAAATCCATGAACGGGAGGTGTGTGGAGGTGTTAAACTGTGTAGATTAAGTGTCTATGGTTCATCTCGTGTTCAACCACTGGATACTTAATGGACTGGATGGAACGGTGCCATTTGGTTGGTTCCTATTTGACCTTTGTACACTCAGACTGTCCTAAACGTCGGTTTCGATGATGATGATGATGATGATGATGATGATGATGATGATGATGATGGGGATGGTGATGGTGGTGATGGTAATGATAATGATGATAATGATGATAGTGGTGGTGGTGATGATGGTGATAATGATGATGATGACGGTGATGCTGATGATGGTGATATTAATAATGTTGATGATAACAATTATGATGACGATGATGATGATGATAATAATAATATTGATGATGATGATAATGATGGCGGTGGTGGTGATGATGATAAGGATGAGGATAATGGTGATGATGGCGAAAATAATCGTAAGTTTCTTTACTTTTTAAATTAATTCAATGATTTTTTTTTCTAAGGAAAACAATGTGAGTGACATCCCAATCATTTGCCTGTCATCCGTAACGGGCATTGGAGACGCTCGGCTTCCAACTAAATCACTCGAAGTGACTTAAGGTGGAAATCTATGAACGGGAGGTGTGTTGGAGGTGTTAAACTGTGTAGATTAAGTGTCTATGGTTCATCTCGTGTTCAACCACTGGATAGTTAATGGACTGAATGGGACGGTGCCAATGGGTTGGTTCCTATTTGACCCTTATACACTCAGACTGACCTGGACGTCGGTCTTGATGATGATGATGATGATGATGATGATGATGATGATGATGATGATGATGATCATAATGATGATGATGATGATGATGATGATGGTACTGATAATGATGATGGTGATGGTGGTTATGGTGGGGGTGATGGTGGTGATGATGATGGTGGTGATGATGGTGGTGATGATGATAATGATGATGGTAATGCGGAGGATAATGACAATAATGATGATGAATGTGATGATGATGATGGTGATAGTGGTAGTAGTGGTGATGAGTGGTGGTGGTGGTGGTGGTAATGATCATTATGATGATGAAGATAGTGTTTTAAGATGTTGCTGGTGATTCTAACGATGATGATAATGATGGTTATGACAATGAAGATGATGATTGGAGAAGCTCGGCTTCCAACTAAATCACTCGAAGTGACTTAAGATGGAAATCTATGAGCGGGAGGTGTGTGGAGGTGTTAAACTGTGTATATTAAGTGTCTATGGTTCATCTCGTGTTCAACGACTGGATAGCTAAATGGACTGGATGGAACGGTGCCATTGTATTGGTTCCTATTTGACCTTTATAAATGTAGACTGACCTGAACGTCGGTCATGATGATGATGGTGATGGTGGTGATGGTGGTATTGATGATGTGGTGGTGGTGGGAATTGTGATTATGATGATAATGATGGTGGTGGTGATGGTGGTATTGGTGATGATGATGATAACAATTATGATGACGATGGTGATTATGATAATACTGATGATGATGATGATGATGATGATGATGATGATGATTATGATGATAATAATGATTATGATGATGATGGTGATGTGGTGATGATATGGATGAGGATAATGGTAATGATGACGGCGATAATCCTAAGTTCCTTTACTTTTTAAATTAATCTTAAATTCAATGATTTATTTCTAAAGAAAACAATGTGAGTGACGCTCGGCTTCCAACTAAATCACTCGAAGTGACTTAAGATGGAAATCTATGAACGGGAGGTGTGTTGGAGGTGTTAAACTGTGTAGATTAAGTGTCTATGGTTCATCTCGTGTTCAACCACTGGATAGTTAATGGACTGGATGGAACGGTGCCATTGGATTGGTTCCTATTTGACCTTTATACACTCAGACTGACCTGAACGTTGGTCTTGATGATGATAATGATGATGATGATGATAATGATGATGATAATGGTGATGATGATAGTGATGGAAGTGATGGTGGTTGTGATGATGATGATGATGATTGTTATGAGAATGATGGTAGTAGTGGTGGGTGTGGTGATGGTGGTGGTGGTGATGGTAGTAATGATGATGATGATGGTGATGATGATAATGATGGTGGTGATGATGATGATGATGATGATGATGATGATGATGGTGGTGGTGATGGTGGTACTGGTCATGATGATGGTGGTGATGATGATGATTATTATGATGGTGGTGATGGTGGTGATGATGATGGTGATGATGATAATGATGATGGTAATAAGGAGGATAATGAAAATAATGATGATTAATGTGCTGAGTGGTGATGGTGATGGTAATGATCATTATGATGATGAAGAAAGTTTTTTTTAAAGATGTTGCTGGTGATGCTAACGATGATGATAATGATGGTTATGACAATGAAGATGATAATTGGAGAAGCTCGGCTTTCAACTAAATCACTCGAAATGACTTAAAGGTATAGATTCGTAATGAGCAGGATGCAGAAAGTGATGTTAAACGAGCTGATGTATTCGCAAGTTGCTTTACATGCCTAAATATATCTATGTAGGATAGTAGGAGTACATTTTTGCTCGTATTCTGTGTATTTTACGTCGAACAGGTCACTACGCCATCGTTCCTACGGTGGTATTGTCTGCGGTGTGTGAGTTCGCGTTCATTTTGTACGTGAAGCATGTTCTGTGAGGAAGTACGACCGCAGCAGGTTTTTTTTATTTTGCGATAATTAAGCCATTTCTAGGTCGATTGGAATATTCCGTGTGCATACTTCCACATATATACCGTGTTTACTTCATTTTTAGAGCAACCAATCAGAAAAGGCCATTTTAATGACGTCATACACGTTTGAAAATGCTTTCATTGAATTCTACGCCTGAAATAACCCTAGGAAACCAACTTTTAAGTCTCCTTTTAAATGAGAAGTATTTTTGTCGCACTTTCATCCCCTTCTGGCCCACTGTGCGTCGGCCTGAAATTGGCGGTGCGATCGGTGGTATTGTCTGCGGTGTGTGAGTTCGCGTTCATTTTGTACGTGAAGCATGTTCTGTGAGGAAGTACGACCGCAGCAGGTTTTTTTATTTTGCGATAATTAAGCCATTTCTAGGTCGATTTCATTCAAACAAACTATGAACATGCTCTAATTTACTATTGAAAAACTGCATTATGGTAATAATTTTACTGCAGCTCGCAAACTAGTTAAATATCTGAAGCGCCCTCTTCCCAAAACTGGTCTTTCGCTTTAAGGTGGAAATCTATGAACGGGAGGTATGTGGAGGTGTTAAACTGTGTAGATTAAGTGTCTATGGTTCATCTGGTGTTCAATCACTGGATACTTATTGGACTGGGTGGAATGTTGACATTGGATTGCTCCGAATTTGACCTTTCAGCACTCAGACTGACCCAAACGTCGGTCTCGTTGATGATGATGATGATGATGATGATGATGATGATGATGATGATGATGATGATGATAATGATGGTGATGATGATGATGATGATGATGATGATAATGATTATGATGGCGGTGGTGATGATGATGGTGATGATTATATTTGTGGTGATGATAATATTTATGATGATGAAAAACAATAATATAAGTCCACTGCTTCCATATTTCATGATGAAAATAGTAAAATAAACCACTACCAAATATTATGATGATTTAAAATTTATACCGCTACTTCTATATCTTATGATCATATCGATAAAATAATGTATGTACTTTTAAACCTTATGACGATAAGAGTAAGGTAATTCTACACTAAGTTCATATCTTATGATGATAACAGTAAAATAATTTCACAACTTCCATATCTTATGCTAAGATGTATAAATATAATTATAAATGATTTATTTACATCCATATCTTGTGACGATAAGAATAAAGTAATTTCTCTACTTTCATATCCTTTTCTGATGAGAGTACATATTATAATCCCACTACTTCTGCCTCTTATAATAAAGTATAGTAGTTCTACCACCTCTGCATCATATTCACTGGGCATAAACGGGTAATTCTATGCCATATTTGGTAAGTTGGGGAATCGTAATACATAGGAATTTTTAAGAGATATGTTATGATAGCTCCTGCGTAACTTAATGCAGAATTCTATTTTATGCAATAAAAATACATTTTCGTCAAGTTTCATCAATTCATTCGTTAGCCTAAAAGTGTTCAACATAAACATATCCACCTCGAGCAAGACAAAAATCGACTTGTTTTGTCATTCTGTAAAATTCACCAGTCGAGCAGAAATTCATTTGAGAATGTTAATCCAACAACGAAGGCCAAGGATTAATGATAACAAAGCTACACAATTACAACTTGAAATCAAATTTCCCTTCAATTAATCAATTGTAATGGAGTCATAAATTGGCCCGGATCTAATTCCCGATTAATATGGAGCAATTTCACGGTCCTTACTAAATATAAATCTGGCTGGTAGATGACGTAGGATCGGTGCGATGTGCTTTTCATAATGCCATGATGAAAGGAGCGCGTTTAATTTGTTTTCATTTTCGCTCAGACAGATGATGAAAGTGTTGCTAATTTCCACATGTTTATTTAAGTCCTTTTTCAGTTTTCTTCTACACTTTCTTGTACTTTCCCTCATTCTCTCTCTCTTTCTCTTCATCTCTCTCTCTTTCTTGTTATCCCTCTTTCTCTCTCTTTCTGTCTCTTTCTCTCTCTCTCTTTTTCCCTCTATCTTGCTGTCTCTCTATCTGTCTCTCACACACACACATACATACACACACACACGCACACACACATACACACACGAATTATCCCTTTTCACTCTCTGGTGGTGATTTCCAGCATTATAAAATACGAATGACGAAAGGAATCAGATGTATTGCGCGTGATCAAACGTTCTGATATTGTTTTATAAAAATGTAATTAAAAATATGCACCTTGATTCATTTAGATATCGACGATGATTTCGACATCAACTCCTTAATTAGATGCAAAAAGTTAATGCTTGCCGAATCTAGTTTGCCTACCCCAGGAGTATGACGCACTTACAGACATGAAATGATATCGCTCTACACTCATAAGTTTTATTCCATCATTCATGCAGCTAATAAAGTTTTCTATCAACCGCCATTTTCATAGAGACATTTGATTGCCGCAACCTACATTATATCAATTTTCGGAGAGGGATTTCAAAAATGCCTCCCAAAGCGCTTCTCCGATTACCCGTGCCAGCGCCCCAATATAAAACCCGTTACTCTTTAGACCCGGTTTCCCATATTGGGGTATTTGAAATACTATTTCCGCCGTTTACCCACAAAGTGGAAGAGTGTTAAAGCAGGAGGTGGGAAGCATTTTTTTGCCTCGGAGGAAATTAATCCAATAGTGAAACAAATCCACTGGTAAAGGGTAATTGTGAGGCGCACGCTTGGTATAACTGGTCCGTGGATTCGGTGTACACAGTAACATTGGAGGCGCCACGGATAGCCTCAATCCAGACGTTAATAATTTATGTATATACATAATGTGATTCGTTTGTGTATTATTGACTTTAAGAGAGTGCTTGAAATAATCATCAAAGTAATAGCAATAGGTCTGAAACAAAGCTTTGATAGCACTGTGCGAGTTGTCCTCAGCAAGTGGATATGAAAACTAAGACACAGTTTAAATCCGACAGCTTATTAGAAGATGTAAAATACTAAACAGGCATAATCACTCTTTAAGTGTGGGGAAGTGCATTTTAAAAGATTAAAATAAAGGTGCAAAGATCGAACAATCCGAAGTAAGGGCAAATATATTTCATTTCAAATTAGAAATGCTCGTGCACTTACATTGAAATATTTTTATTGAGACCAACGATGCTGATATGTAAAAAACTCTATCCTTAAGAAATGGGTGCATGCATAATGGCAACGCTTGACACGTTGGCAAGCTCTACGCACTAAGAAAAAGAATACAACTTTGCACATTTAAGGATGCGAAGAAATGCAACCGTCGGAACATCTTTTAGGGTGTAATATTACACAGTTTTTCTAAGTTTCATTACCACTCTGTGAAAAGGATTTTGATTAGCTTGATCACGGAAACTTACTGGAACTTGCATGGTGCCCCATCTAAGACGACTTGACAAAAATGTCCTAAGCTTAAAGTTTGGCGCCTCCTGAGGTGCAGGCCATGAAGCCAAAATAAAGGAGGATCCTCGATCATTTTTTTTTATGCCCGACTCCATTTCCGCTCCATCTTGTACCCGGTCCCATAGTCCCCAACGTTGCTCGAACATTGATGAGAGGCATAAAATAATAATAAAAATAGTAATACCTCTTATTTACCCAGGGTAGCCACTTTCAGCAGTAAGCTGTTTCTAGGGGCCCTGCATAACATAAAGTTATTATTACCCTTCCCCATTCTTAAATGCCGAACGCCTGCGGAAAGAAGGCAGATGGTCCCATTTTTATAAGTCTTTGGTATGACTCGGCTGGGGATCGAACCCCGACCTTCCGTTCAGGGGGCAGACGCTCTACCACAGAGCCACATATGTCCACACATGTAAACTAATGAGAGGGACGCAATACAGAGGAACAATGCCATAACGCAGAAACCGGAAGATTTGATGGCTAGAAAGTTTTTCTTCTAAACTCTTCATCTTTTCTTCAATTCAACTTAAAGACATAGCATTTAAATCCTGATTACAACCGCTCTACCGCATGTTGCAAACATAAAATGCTACGATAACAAAAGACAATACAAAAGTTTTTTTCATTCGGCATCTGAATTCGTTTTATTTCTCCGTCTCAACTTTCCGCGCTGAAACCAATTGCCTCTTAAATGTTAATACGGAGGATGCCGTCGAAAAAGTCAAGAAAGATGTCACGTGGTTACCATGGCAACGCGAGGAGGATAAACACCGNAACACAGTAACATTGGAGGCGCCACGGATAGCCTCAATCAAGACGTTAATAATTTTATATATATACATTATGTGATTCGTTTTGATATAATTGACTTTAAGAAAAGGCTTGAAATATTCATTAAAATAATTTCAATAGGTCTGAAACAAAGCTTTGCTAACACTGTCCAAGTTGCCCTCAACACGTGGGAAAGACGATGCAAAGATAATAAATGGAACTTGGCGCCCCCTCTAGACTACATAGTTCACAAAAAGGGTCATAAGCTTAAAATTTGCCCCCCCCCCCCCCTCCCCTGAGGTGCTGGCCATGAAGCCAAAATAAGGAGAATCCGCGGTTCATTTATGTGCCATCTCCGCTCCATCTCGTAACCAGAGGTCCGGGCCTCCATAGTCCCCAACGTTGCCCGAACATTGATGAGAGGCATGTAAACTAATGAGAGGGATGCAATACAGAGGAACAAGGCCATAAAGCTGCTGCACTCAATCCAGGTGAGGTAAATGGGTACCTGGCAGGAATATTAATTCTTCGAAATGCTTAAGCGCTGGCGGTGACAAGCTAAGCCAGGGTAATAATGATTTTAATTGCCCTGAGCACTCTGCATTAGAGTGGATACGTGCGCTATAAAATTGTATCTAGTAGTATAAAGAAAGTTGCGATGATTAGAAAGTTTTCCTCTCTCTCTCTCTCTCTCTCTCTCCCCCTCCCCCCTCTCTCTCCATCTCTCCATCTCTCTCTCTCTCTCTCACTCTCTCTTCATTCTTCATCTCATCTTCACAATGTTAGAAAGCATTGACATCATCATTTCAATAGCACTTCCTCATGCTTCAAATATAATATGTATCGAGAATAAAAGACAATACAAAAGGTTTTCATTCGGCATTTGAATGCATTCCTCCGTCTCAACTTTTCGCGCTGAATCAAATTGCCTCTTAAATGTTAATACGGAGGATGCCGTCGAAAAAGTCAAGAAAGATGTCACGTGGTTACCATGGCAACGCGAGGAGGATAAACACCGAGAGTCCTCTCTTTCGTCTTACACATTAACGGTATATGAATATGAGATGGGGAGTGATGAGCCTCATTTCCCCAGTCCCTAAGCATAATACATGATCAATGACGTCTCATTGTTGAGAATGTGTGTTCTCCTTTGTTAAGTCTATCAACAGTTGCCTTTTAACTCTAGCTCTCGCCGACCTTATCACCAGCTCCCTCGCTGAAAACATGCATATGCCGATAAGATTCAGTTCAAATATAGCGACTGCTTGAAGAAACCCTGGATAATAAGGTATAACACCGGTTTCTAAATGTCACGGTTTTGAAAAAAATACCCTTTTTATGTTGTCCATCGTCAATCTTGTCGGTTGGGCAAATAAAGGGAATTTTCCGTTTTAATTGGTAATTCGAAGAGTGTTATCGTAGTTTGGAATGCACTTCTGTTTTGACATGAAATCTATCTTAAATCACAACTCATTATGTCAATTGTGTGTGTGACCTTTCACTTCCAGGGAACCTTTACATAAAACGCCTTGGACGAGTAAAATAAAAGATATCGTAAATCGTAACTCTATGGTACATCATCTATTATAAAATAAGGATCATTATCTATCGCAAGTTTAAAAGCATGTCATATGTTACCAACCGTTTTATCATTAACTACCCTGAAACATGTTCCAGCAGCAAATCAGTAAAAAAATATTCAGCAGAACTTACCATTAATTTAAAAAAATTGATGTCTTAATAAGTTTTATTTGACGGGGCTCTAATTTGTGGTGAGAAAGGATTCTTTTGCATTATGTTCTGGCGAAATATTTTGCTGATCCACCGTTATTCTACCAACTATCTTTAATAGGCCCTAATTTGGCAAGCTTGCCGCAAGCTCGCTAAACGTTCTTGAACTTGGATACCTTTATTTATCAAGCAGCCCCTAAATACACACAGACAACATTTATTAATTTGTTATTGTAAAATGTATCCTTTTTTTTTGGGGGGGGGGGGGTCTAAATAGACAAAATAAAATTCAAAAAGAGGTAGGATTTAAATGTGCCTAGTGTATATTTTTGTTCGATCAGTCTTAATTACTTCATTAGTTTTTCTTAGAAGAATATGAAATGGTAATTTTCAGAGCTAAACCTGATTCCATCAGCTAATAAAAATGAACAATTACCCTGCATATTACCACAATATGAAAAAATACAATTGCCCAGTTTGTTTCAACGTCCATACCAAATCAATCTCGAAAACAAAATGCATGGGAGAGATTCGGAAGAGAGATATTGATATATCCCAAAATGTCATCCTCTCGGCCGAAATGGAAATATCATAATCTAAACTGTCAGGAGACCTGGGATGAAATAGAGACGACGTCTGAATGTCAGAGATAAGAAAATATTGCCACTTTGACGGAAACAATTGCTGCTGCATAAATCCATAGACCTGATTGCTTATCATGCAAGCGATCTGATTCTCCCCCCGCCATCGTAGGGCGTGACGAGCATGAAGACAAACTCTGGGGACGTTTCAGCTATTCTTGGAGAGCTTTTTAAAGGTTCTATCAGACGTTCAAACAGATGATCGGCTTTTCACAAAAAAAGAGAGATAGATTTAAACGCTTTGTGTTAAAAAGGGATATGATTAACATTGAAAACGGGGGAATTTCTGTAATAATGATAATGATAACAATAATAATGATAAACTGGCATTTATAGAGCGCATAATCAGTCGAACTGCTTGTCTTTCATGTTAAAAAAAAACCCTGTTAGTTTAATCACCCCTATAAAACATTATACATGTATCTCCAAAATAATGCATTTGTTTTCCTCAAAGTGATGGTATGTGTTGTATGTTCACAATGTGTTGTATAAGGCAAATAAATCCCGATAGCAACAATTTTAAGCAAAGTTTTTAATTCTATAATAAAAGTGCGTTTCAAAGCTGAACGAATTTGACGTCAGTCAGGCGTGTTCCCTCTATCTCCGCATTGGGAGCGTATCTTACATTGTGCTGCAGGAATACATGTGGTATAGTAAACATGGTAAAAGACGATGCTTGAATGGGCTTTGAGGGTTTTATCTGACGCTAATAAGATATGTGATCCAGTTTAAGATAGCTCATATCGAAAATAAAAAGAAAAAATACATCAGAAGAAACAGAATACGAGAATTGGAGATTAAGAGAGGTGGTATTTTTCACGGTTTGCGTCAGGAAAATCCCTTGCTGCTTAAAACGAACCGATCAAATGCGTTATTTATCCAAAATCATGCTAGTTCTGAAATGAGAAAAATTTATGATATCTACTTGACCGTGTAGGGGGATTATATCTGAGTAGTTTTGTCCTCTGCAATGTCGCCCTCGTGCAAACAAATTGCCATAAGAGAAGATCAAACATGCCTCCTTGTACAATTTCGTAATTGACAAATGTACAATAATAATCCATCATCTCATTCTGTACACGGTGATAAATTTATGTATTTCCAAATCACGAATTGCCTCTCAAAAGCATGCATTATCTTGAACATTTTTTTTCTTCAAATTTATGCGAATTCGTGTTTTTCATCTCCGATATGCTTAGTAGCGCAAGATTCTATTTTTAACCAAAGCAGGCAAAATAGAATTATTCATGAGAAGCAGAAGAAGGATTTATTCATCATTTTAAGGATTCAAGGTTTCTTTAAACGACAGTGTGGCATCGCTCAAGCCATATGGACTGCTATGCAAGAGAGTCCTGTCGAATTCTGAAGGTAAGAATGCGCATTAAAACGTAAGACAGAGGAAAGAAAACAAAATAAATTACATAAAACACATAAATAAGGGTATACAATACTGCACATGGTAAAAACAAGTACATAACACGACCAATTGAATGAGAACAGATTATGATATCAAAAATGAATAGCTTAAATCATATTTACCAAAAATAGATCATTCAAAATTTCTTATATGTGATGAGATAAATGTTTACGAGTATGAACATTTAAGTTTAAACTATAGCATGTTCTTACTGATATTTTTTTAATCATAATTGAATACAATTTTGCATGAGTGTAATTAAGTAGGATTAAACCACAAACAAGATGTAATCTTCAAAATTATTTAGTTAAGGTGATGGTATAGAATAAAATGAGTAAATGTACAATGTCTTTGTAATATAATTAATGTTCATGTAGCAAAGAACTAATTATCTAAAGTAAAATCTAATAAATGTTAATTAATTTAACAGATGACTATTGGTCCATGATCTCGATAGAAGCATTCGATAAGTTACACAAAAAAGTTTCCAGCTTATTTTAGTCAGCAACCCCAGAGCATCATTTTTGGTAATAAAAAACTAAATACACATACACTGCAAAATCGCTGGTGTTAAATTTAACACCAACCGGAATCGAGTTAAAATAACAACAATCTAAAATCCATTTAATATATTCAATTCCTTTGGTATTGTTTAAGGTCCCGAACAACACCAGTCGATGTTGAAATACATTGAATTGATTCCAAACTGGTGTTATTCAAACACTTTTCTGGTGTGATCCTATATAGATTCCGATCAGTGGTCAACCTAACACCAGCGTTTTTGCAGTGTAGTTTCGCTAAAATCCGCAGACTCTCGAAATATTTGGTACATTCAATCCCCTAATGAAATGCGTTGAAATCGGTAAAATGTGACGAATTCGTATATGCTTTGACATTTGATTTACACAATGAGAGTACCGAGGCGTATTTAATTAGTGATAGCGGGGAATTATTATGAGGTAAATCCAGGCTTATTAGTTAAAAGCTCTATCAATTATAAATCAACTACAGTGGAAGGGGTGGTACAGCTCATGCGTGCGGCACGTGAGAATGGCAATATTGATATTTATTGTTGGTGGTGCAGTGGCATGTGATACATGATTTACGTTTCAAATCGTAAATTGTATTTCAAAATATGTTTTAAATCGTAAAATTCATGACAATATTTTACAACATATGAAAATAGATATACCATTACCAAACGCATGAAGAAATTATAGCGTGTAGCCGCTGGAACAGTTGCAGTACACTTTAAGGCTATTTATCCAAACGGTTAAAGTCTCCATTCTAAATGGTGCTGCTATTTTCAAGCGTCTGCATACCTTGGAATGCAAACATGCACCCTAATGCCCCAGTTTGAAAGATATAACAATTCACATAGTGTACACTGTTAGGAAAATGGGTGCAAATCGGAACCTTCATTGACCGTATTTGAAACCTTCCTTAAAATTCTCAAGAATCTCCCCCATCGTATGAAGAACCAAAGTAGATTCCAATTTAGCTTTTAAGGGAATGTCAGAACATTTCAGGGCATGTTTAAAGGTTCTAAATTATTGGAAAAGCGCTTACAAACTACCATTACACGTGTTTACCATGTTATATATTATATTACCTTTAAGCCATTGACTAATATGAAATGAGAAGTCTTACCTATTTTCCTGATGAGCCATTCCGTGCAGAGTGAGGTGATGGAGCACGTCAAGGAGTAGAGAGCCATGGCAAAGGAGCCCGCCCTCACCCCGTCCGAGTAGACCTGCCTTGCTTCAGATCCTGGTGGGGCGATCGGGTCCCCACCGTACACCTCCTGTCCCATGAAGTCAGTGAAGTAGAGTGAGTAGCATAGGAGGGACATCCAACCCAGGAGATGCGTGAAACAGAGGATGCGGAGAGATGGAGGCATGAAGACGATCGAGAGGAGGTATGTTCCCATGGTAGCAATCTCATCCGGCTTATCCGGTCCTGTATCCTTCGCCACAGATGCCTCCTCTGGTAACGCCTGGTATATTCCCATCTTCCCATCACTTTCATCCTCATCTTTGACCTTCGACCTTGCTCCATGGACGCCATTCGGTACATCCTCTTTCTCCGCCGCAACCGGAAGTGAGCCTTCTGCTTCATTTGTAGCGTCTTTTGCCTCAGAGACAGCGTCCGTAGCTGTAGGAACCACATCCGTCTGCCGCGAGCCATAGTTCTTTTTTCTCTGATCAATGACACCGAGCTCTACCTCCTCATCGTCATCGTCCATGCCACCGTAGGTTCCTTCTCGTTTTCGACGTCGCTTTGCTTCGATGGGGTTGATCTCGGCCAGTGTTTGTTCCCGCTCTGCCGTCACGGTGAGGATCATCGCAATCACGAAGATGACAGCGATCACACGAAACACATATCTGGGAGAATAAAAATTAACAGTAAACACTCGTGAATAAAGAAGTAACTTTGCATCCACAAGAATATGTATTTTTTAAAATGTTTCATAGTTATTGTAATATATGACAACATATGACTGTTTAACCATTTAAAAATCGCTTTTCGGTCATGAGGATATAGTGATCGCACCTTTTGCAAAAAAAAAAAAAAGAATGAAAGCTACATTTTTTTTCAAATAAATTTTATTTGTCCACATTCGAACGAGACAATCCAAATTACACTGTCTTTCTTTATTGAGGATGATAAATCAGTTTCGGTTATCCAACTATTAATTACATTCTTTATGATCCGCCATTTAAGATAACACTGGTCAGCGAAGAGTCAATCTGACAAAATGCATCTTTAAAACACAAATACAATATTGGTGATGATGTTTAATAAGACATATATATCTTAAAATATTCCGAGACAATTATACATCTTTTTATGAACTTATCCCCCTTTAAAATTTGAAATTGATGAGAATGATCCAACTAGTAATAATCTATACTTCACCATCAAAGCGAGACGATGAGTAATGAATCAAAATGGCAAGTCAAACTTCTTTCGTGTTCAATGATATACCTACAATTGGTATAGTCAATGCTTCAGACATCAAAAGAGTCTGGTCAAGGCGCACAACCTTCATTTTGCTACGAATGAATAGGCACAGTCTATGAGGAAAATGAATCTATGAAAAGAGAGGATTTTTTTGCATCACATTCAGTGCTTTTAGAAGTAATTTTACATTTCTATTTATCTATAGTTTATTCGTGCGAGACCACACTATCATTTATAGAAAACTTGAATGTAACAAAATAAATGATTACGTTTAACGGGGGTAATTCTGAAGGTTCCATAAAACCTTTGCGTTCATTGCCCACAGCGTTCATGAAAGACGCTTAGTAAACGCAAAATACGGGTGGCTGACCAAAGTTGAAGACATTCGGCTTGTACCCGACGTAAGCACTTATTTGGGTTAGCTAAGCATCTGTCTGATGAATTGTTTTAATTGAATAACGTTCTAATCCTACCTGACATGTGTACCCACGACAGCTACACGTGAACTTTGACCCCAAGGAATGCCCCCGATGAGGTAACCGGCCGTGCCCCCGAAACCAGCCATGAAGCTGAAGGTGGCGAGTCCTCGGGCGTGGTCAGATGGGTGTGTCACGTCAATCAGGTAGGCGCGGCTTGGTGATTGGCATGCATCGCAGCTGAAGTCCAGGAAAGCCACGCCCACGATGGTCAGGATGACCCCACACGCGTGTCCTGCAACGATGTTCACAGTCTCCGTCCAAGGGGTTGTCGGCTCCCAGGTGGTATTGTCATAGATGCTTTCCGTTGCTAGGGAATCATCATCATACGAACGCTGAGTCTGGAAGGAATAGGATGGCGTAACCATAGATCCTTCTATCAAGGATTCTGCAGAAGTCCCGGGTATTCCTAGATATTCCGACGAATAATTGGAATATGATGATGCATTCGGTGGAGAAGATGTTGAAGAATTCTCTCCGCATATTGCGAGGCCTAACCTATATCCGTTTGGTACCAGTATGAGGCCGACGATGATGATGGCGGAGAGGAGGAGAATGAAGGGACGTCTTCGACCGAGTCTGGAGGAGCAACGGTCACTGGCCGAACCCAAGAGGGGCATGACGAAGAAGCCGACGAGGGGACTCAAGCACCAGATCATGGTCATGAACCGCTGCGGGATGCCAATTCGGAGCAGGATGGGAGAGACGAAAGCCGTTTCAGCTGCATAGCAGAACTCGATCCCGCAGACGGTACCGCTGAGACGGGCCAGTCGAAACCAGGATTTTCGCTGGTTGAGGTCGTCGCCTGTTTGATCAGGGTCTCGACCACCATCGCAGCTGATTATCGGGATCGTATCTTCGGCGCGATGTCGGACTAGACGTCGCCATCCTGATCGACACGCGCTGATGATGCCGTCGAAGATTAGCCCAATACGAGGATCCATCTCCTGTTGGTAAAATCCTATACTTCAAATCCTCTTCTTAATTAGATCCTCTTCTTCAGATCCTCTAAAAATCTTCTCTGCAATGGAAAAAGAATCCTTTTATTACATATTCTCACAGAAACAGCGGAGTAAATACAGCCTCTCCGGAGATGAAATGACCAGATTTTTTTAATTTCACGCGTCTTGCTTCGATTACGCAACTTCGACTCTCATCTCCCAACACGTTGGCGCTAATTACTCCGCAACATTTTAATCAGAAATGGATATCATAGCATCCAGATGGTTGATATATGATCACACACACACTACGTCCGCGTCTCTATGATGTAGCAAACAGACTGGACGGTGTTAACAAATCAGAAGAAGAATATTGCGACCGACCACGAGTTAAAATGGGGGATATCCTATCTCCTACAGCCTTCGGATGACGTCCTTCCCTGAGCCGTATTGCACTCCTCTCCAAATTGACTTCCGAACTCGACTGATGGCTTGACTAAAATCGCTTTCAATTTCCCATCGCGCTTGCTAACTGAGATTTGATTTAACACGCAGCGCGGATAACTCGGGCCATCCCATTAAAGAGACCTGGCGTAATTCTCAGACGAAAGCAACTTCTCCGCCGGCCGCGCGACCACATGCGAAGCGGAGTTAATATTGCAAAATGTCACGATCGCTCGCGCGCGCAAAACCGTACTTATCCATCCACAACTCTTTCTACATGATATATATATATATATACTATACATTTCTGCATCTTTACCATTACTTTCATCATTTGAATGGTTCTATAATCTTATTGTTATGCATCATTACCGATCTGCCTATCTTCCGTTTTATGTCATTATAATCATAATCGGCCAATATTGAGACCTATATACTTTTTAGCCTCTCGCCGGTGTTCAATTGCATTGCTTATTTGATTTATATATTGCAATTTTCCCTATTGATACACATTTGTATATTTTTAAGTTTATATGAGACTTTTATAGGAAATTATTCATTTGAATGCAGAAATAAAATCAAATCAAATCAAATCAAATAAAAAAAAAACAGATTCATGTTCAGTTAGCCACTATCATTAAACGTCTTCAAGATATATACATTTAGGAGGATCAAAGAAGGCAAATTACAATGAATAAATAAATACATAATGAACATGTAATCACATACACAAGATTGGGAAATATCAGGGTGGTTTAGTATTTTTTTCCGATTTTTAAAATTTTTTGAACATCAAACGTAATTAAAAATTGGCCTTTTAAAATCTTTCGAGTTTCCATTCGGCATGGTAATGAACATATTGTTCCTGTGTATAAAACTAGATATAGGGCCGACTCAAGCGTGAAATGTCATGTATTTAGATCGTTTTGATAGATCCCATATCAATATCTTGAATTATTCATCTGGACGCCCTCAGTTTCATCTGTTTCAACACGGATTCTGAGACCGATCTGTACTGAGGCAAATCCATACAGGCTTACCAACACACGCCCCAAGGCTAATATCACACTTCATTGTACCTCTGAAAAGACTGGGCTCGATTTCTTCCCTCTCTCAGTGGCAGATCCAGAGTTTTCAGGGTTTATTGTGGGGGAGGGGGAAAGATGGCTTGAGAGCAAGCGAAAGGATTNTGAACGGGAGGTATGTGGAGGTGTTAAACTGTGTAGATTAAGTGTCTATGGTTCATCTGGTGTTCAATCACTGGATACTTATTGGACTGGGTGGAATGTTGACATTGGATTGCTCCGAATTTGACCTTTCAGCACTCAGACTGACCCAAACGTCGGTCTCGTTGATGATGATGATGATGATGATGATGATGATGATGATGATGATGATGATGATGATAATGATGGTGATGATGATGATGATGATGATGATGATAATGATTATGATGGCGGTGGTGATGATGATGGTGATGATTATATTTGTGGTGATGATAATATTTATGATGATGAAAAACAATAATATAAGTCCACTGCTTCCATATTTCATGATGAAAATAGTAAAATAAACCACTACCAAATATTATGATGATTTAAAATTTATACCGCTACTTCTATATCTTATGATCATATCGATAAAATAATGTATGTACTTTTAAACCTTATGACGATAAGAGTAAGGTAATTCTACACTAAGTTCATATCTTATGATGATAACAGTAAAATAATTTCACAACTTCCATATCTTATGCTAAGATGTATAAATATAATTATAAATGATTTATTTACATCCATATCTTGTGACGATAAGAATAAAGTAATTTCTCTACTTTCATATCCTTTTCTGATGAGAGTACATATTATAATCCCACTACTTCTGCCTCTTATAATAAAGTATAGTAGTTCTACCACCTCTGCATCATATTCACTGGGCATAAACGGGTAATTCTATGCCATATTTGGTAAGTTGGGGAATCGTAATACATAGGAATTTTTAAGAGATATGTTATGATAGCTCCTGCGTAACTTAATGCAGAATTCTATTTTATGCAATAAAAATACATTTTCGTCAAGTTTCATCAATTCATTCGTTAGCCTAAAAGTGTTCAACATAAACATATCCACCTCGAGCAAGACAAAAATCGACTTGTTTTGTCATTCTGTAAAATTCACCAGTCGAGCAGAAATTCATTTGAGAATGTTAATCCAACAACGAAGGCCAAGGATTAATGATAACAAAGCTACATAATTACAACTTGAAATCAAATTTCCCTTCAATTAATCAATTGTAATGGAGTCATAAATTGGCCCGGATCTAATTCCCGATTAATATGGAGCAATTTCACGGTCCTTACTAAATATAAATCTGGCTGGTAGATGACGTAGGATCGGTGCGATGTGCTTTTCATAATGCCATGATGAAAGGAGCGCGTTTAATTTGTTTTCATTTTCGCTCAGACAGATGATGAAAGTGTTGCTAATTTCCACATGTTTATTTAAGTCCTTTTTCAGTTTTCTTCTACACTTTCTTGTACTTTCCCTCATTCTCTCTCTCTTTCTCTTCATCTCTCTCTCTTTCTTGTTATCCCTCTTTCTCTCTCTCTTTTTTTCTCTTTCTCTCTCGCTCTCTCTCTTTTCTCTTTCTCTCTCTCTCCTTTTTTATCTCTATCTCGCTGTCTCACTATCTCTCTCTTACACACACACATACACACACACACACACACACACAGACACACACACACAGTCACACGAATCATCCCTTTTCTCTCTCTGGTGGTGATTTCCAGCATTATAAAATACGAATGACGAAAGGAATCAGGTTTTTTGCGCGTGATCAAATGTTCTGATATTGTTTTATAAAAATGTAATTAAAAATATGCACCTTGATTCATTTAGATATCGACGATGATTTCGACATCAACTCCTTAATTAGATGCAAAAAGTTAATGCTTGCCGAATCTAGTTTGCCTACCCCAGGAGTATGACGCACTTACAGACATGAAATGATATCGCTCTACACTCATAACTTTTATTCCATCATTCATGCAGCTAGCTAATAAAGTTTTCCATCAACCGCCATTTCTATAGAGACATTTCATTGCCGCAACCTACATTATATCAATTTTCGGAGAGGGATTTCAAAAATGCCTCCCAAAGCGCTTCTCCGATTACCCGTGCCAGCGCCCCAATATAAAGCCCGTTACTTTTTAGACCCGGTATCCCATATTGGGGTATTTGAAATACTATTTCCGCCGTTTACCCACAAAGTGGAAGAGTGTTAAAGCAGGGAGGTGGGAAGCATTTTTTTGCCTCGGAGGAAATTAATCCAATAGTGAAACAAATCCACTGGTAAAGGGTAATTGTGAGGCGCACGCTTGGTATAACTGGTCCGTGGATTCGGT
>BQKZ01003053.1:37348-55570 GCA_036244855.1 Temnopleurus reevesii | reverse complement strand
CTATGAATCCCCTCCGGCCTTCCAATCTGTCTCCGCCCCGCCTCCTCCATCTTCCCTTTTGTTCGCACAATGTCGAGAATGACGTCATCGATTGCTAAACACCTGTATTCCTTTCCGTTTTCTACGCGACTTGCAGCGAATTCATTTCCCCCGGTCGAGGTTTGGTTTTTGTAAAGTAGCCATGTAGCGACTCAACTCATTATCATTATGCAGTCTTGAACTTTATAATCACCCCCTGTTTTTCGTTCTCCTTTCCTTCTATTTGTTTGTCAGTCCTCTCTCCCTCTCTTCTCCCTCCCCTCTCTCCCTCTCTCTCTCTCTCTCTCTCTCTCTCTCTCTCTCTCTTTCTCTCCAGATACCCCCTCTCTCTCCCTCTTTCTCTATCTATCTCTCTCCCCCTTCTTTCTCTATTTTCTCCTACTTTCTCTTCATCTCTCCCCATCTCTCTCTCCATCTTTTTTTCTCTCTCTATTAATTTCTCCCCATCTCTCCTTTTCTCTCTCTCTTTTCCTCTACTCGCTTTTCATCTTTCTCTCTCTCCCTCTCCCCTCTCTCTCTTTCTCTTCCTACATCTCTATCTCTCTATTCCACCTCTTTCTTCTTTTTTTCTATACTCTCTCTTCAACTCTCCTCCTCTCTTTCCCTCAATTTCTTTCTCTCTCCCCCTTCTATCACTTCCTTTCCACTTCTCCCTCTCTCTTTTTTCCTCTACTCTCTTTCTCTTCCTACATCTCTATCTTTCTCTTCCCCCTCTTTCTCTTTTTTCCTTTTCACCTCTCCTCTTCTCTCCCCCCCTTCTATCACTTCCTTTCCACTTCTCCCTCTCTCTTTTTTCCTCTACTCTCTTTTCACCTCTCTCTGCCACTCTCTCTTTCTCTTCCCACCCGTCTCTCTCCCTTTCATTCCATCTCCTTTCCCCTTTCCCTCTTCTCTCTCTCTTCTTATTCACACTGTCTGTCTTTCCCGTTCCCCGTCACACGATCTAGCTTTTATCTTCTGATTTTTATCTTTAGAATATTTTACCTGTCATACCTTATTCCATTAATATTTACAATTCACGTCTTATAAAAGAGATCTTTGGTAGATATGAATATTGTCAATTTAAAAATCCCTGTGCCCAGGCCTTCCCGTATTTTGTACTCCTTTATGAAAAGTTACAAATCTTGTTACAGACATCTGCAGTAGATGTGAATATACTCGATTTAGAATAAAACACCAATTCGTTTTCAAAATATAAAATAATTTTTATCAAAAATGATAACTGATCGAATATTTTGAAACATAACGTACAGTGCTAAACTTGTTGCACAGTTAATTTCTAAAAAAATCGTTCGAATCATGCTACATCGAAAGAAATATAACGTGTAACCAATGAGCTTTATTGAACAATCTTTGCGTCTAACTATGATATTCCTGGAAATCGTTGTTTTGTTTCATGTACCCTCAAAATTTTTAAATTGACATGAGGCCCACAGTATTCATATATATATCAATTTTTTGATGTCATCTACATTTATTGCCAAAACATTAATAATGCTAACGTGACGGGGCCATGATATACCGAGCTGTATAGTTTTGTGTAAACTCAAAAGCCCATAGAGATAAGTGTGCGATATCCACATTTTATTTAAGTACAGTATATACGGTATATTATTACTATTATTATCATTATATAAGAACCGTGTGCCGTGCTTGTTCTTTGAGAAACGACAATTTGTAAAAACGAGCGATTGTGGGAATATGGCGCATAATAGACCTGATTGATATGAGTAATAAACTGCAAATTCAGGCATCTCTTCGTTTTAATATCTCTCATAACTGTAATTGGTATGAATTGTGACGGCGCCTCTGAAATCGGCATTCAAGGTACATTCTAATGTTGCATCATTGCACTCTGTCTCATTGTTCTAAAACGATCAGAATTGTCTTAATGCTGGCGAATGAGATTTGTTAATCTCTAGTCACATAGAAGCCCCGGCTGAATTCAATTTAACATGACTATTATTTTGTTCATTTACCCCATTGACTACTGGAACCGTAGTCCCTGCACAGAGTCTATGGGAATTTTATAATCCCTATAGTCAAAAGGTGACTTCAAGTACGGTGTTCGGTGTTGGTGTTGGTGTTGAGAGAGCAAAACGGTCCGTAAACCGAGCTTCAACACCATTGGTCAGTTTACAGAAGTGATACAGAAACGACCAGAAATAAGTCAGAATCTTGCGAGGTCTACCCCAAACACCGACAGACTTCAAGTTTGGTGTTAAAGCTGGTGTTGGTTTTGCTGCAACACCAACACCAGCGTTCAACACCGTACTTGAAGTCACCCACTGGTTACTGCCTTTGAACAGAGAATAATGTTGAATCGTGTGCATTTGGGGCTTCTATGTGACGGGGGCTTTAGAGAAAGTCGTAAAATTTCATGTTTGACATATAGCTACAGAATTATATCTGGGGCATTATGTGATTTGAATGACAAGATTTTGATCGGTATAGGTTCATAATTGTCTTCATAAATTATGATAAACTAACCAGCGTATGTAACCCTATTTTAGGTGGTGGTGCATGGGACAAATGAATATATTTCTATAATTCGCTCTCTTTTACAATTGTTTTGTTTTTCTTGATGAAGTTGGTAGAGAATGACTCCAAAGATCATTAACATGTCAAAATGTGCCAAAATAATAGTCAGGATTGCATATATTTTAATTGTTCAGATGGTTTGCACATTAAAGTCATGTTCAAAACATTTGATATGTCTTGTTGTCACTTTCATACATCTTTTTCTTGAGGACATACTTCACGAGAGCTGGAATTTAGTGACGCCATTCAGGCAAAACATATATGGATCATTTGCATGTTAGAATGCTAAATGCAGAGAAAGTATTGAAAGAGAGATTGTACTACATTCTACTACCTTCTAATCAAAATATTTGAGATAACCCAGTCATTTTAGGGTTAAGGTAAGGGATATTACTTTGCCTATCCATTTAATCCCCGTCTGCATCTCTCTTTCTTCGTAATATTTATCTCTCTCTCCCTCTTTCTCTCTCTCTCTCTCTTACCCTTCCTCTCTCTCTCTCTATCTCTCTCTCTGTCTCTATCCCACTCTACTTCGACCTTTCACACAACGTCAAGAATGACGCCATAGCCTGCCAAACACCGCTATTTCTTTCCGTTTTTCTTGGCCTTTTTGAGCGAACCCACTTCCCATCGCCTCGGCCATACATCAATCACTGTGGCTCATTATCATCTTTTTAAATCCAAATTGTGTCATTTTTGCCTATTCTGCTGCCATATCTGGCTGTTTATTCTTCGTTACAGATCAGTGGTGTTTTATATTCATTATCGGGCACTTTTGAGAGAAAATTCTATTTTTACATTACAATCCGACATTTGATAAAGAGAACCCAAACAAATTACACTCTCCCGCTTTTAATTGGTATATCACTCAACAGTAGGGGTTGCTCCATGATGAAACAGTTGCAAAATCAATTTCCCTTGTTAAGAATGTCAGATGGTGCAACAATGCGCCCACGGTCATGAAAGGATTAAATTTAGCCGGCTGGTATATATAAATGTACTGAGATGGTAATCAGAATTACATAATTAATAACAACGATGCGATTCAGGAAACAAGCTGAAGCCTTCCTTGTAGTGCTGGCTTCTCCACAATATATTGGCTAATAATTATACTTCATGTTAAAGCCACATGAATAATTTGCTGCAGTTGAGAAAAGCTTGCAAAATACGCTGACTTCTTGCCAAATCTTTTCCGTTTTTACAAGCAATCAAACACATCTAAACATACAAACAGACACACACACACACACACACACACACTCAAACACACACACATACGCGTGTTATAGCCTCCAAACGAGGACATGTTTTTGTGAGCATGTTTGTGGTTTTGAATAAGATTTTTTAATGATCGCAGACATTCTGATTTGGAAAATAAAAATCTTTTTGCCTGTTTATTGTACAGTACTACTTGCTCGACCAATTTAAGTACTACTCCCGTGGACGGCACCCCACTGAAGGTACTTTTAGTCTGATGCCTGTGGTTGGCGAGGAAAACAAACACACACAAACATATATACAACAATACACACTCACATAGTCACTCACTCACATGTCTGTTGATGTCTGTTTAGAAAAGTTCAACGTATGCCTCAGGGCAAAGTCAAGTCCAGGCCAACCACCACATCATGTCACAATCCCATTAGCTATTAAAGCAGAAGGCTAAACGGACTAACACACCCCTTTTGTCGAGCCACCTACTGCTTTCATTTTCAGGGACCGCTAAACGGTAATTTAGATGACGTCACTTTGAACGCTTTTTCCCGCTATACCTGTTTGATATGAACGTTAAGCACTTATTCTTTCAAGAAACATGAACCACAATTGGAGCAAAAACTGGTTTTAAGATTAAAATTCAATATGAGTTTGCTCACAGTTTGAATCAAATTGACTTGTATTGTAATTTAAAAACTGAATTGAATTGAGTTGAATTATGCATTTATCATCAAAAATTGGCGCTCCTTATATTCGGGTAATCACATCTCAGGCCTGCTCGTTTACGTGTTAACAAACTGTAGGTTCGAGACCCTTGTACTGCTCTTGTATGTCACCAAAATGAGTACACGTTGTCATTTTGTCAATTATTTTCCTTATATGTTCCAAACGGACATTACCACGCTGCAATCTGCATAGACATAATATATTTCCGCAAAATTAAGAGTGTCATGGGTCTATAGATCCATGCGTCATCAATTGAACCGTGTAGAACTAACAATCACAAGCCTGTACCGATTTCAATAGCATTAGAAAGGGGCATTGAGTTGGCGTTCGACTCAATTTTAAGGAAGTAGATTATATTGTATTTTTTTAGGAATAAGTCAAACCAATATGTGTAATGTAGTACATTCTGGTATTATATATAAAGTTATCATGAAACTGACAATGTGTATCATTTTTGTGACACTTTCGAACACATCTTTGGGACATTACAAGGTCGCTTGCATAAGCAACACGATATAATCTATTTCCGAAAAATTAAGTCGAACACCAATTCAATGCTCCTTTGTATATGCTATTCAAATCGGAGCCGGCTTGTTATTGTTGTGCCCGCACAGTTCAGTACATGAAATACGGCTCTACTGTCGATGACCTACTTTATTTTGCGGAAATATTTTATATCGTGTTAAGCATTGTTTGTAAGAACTTGCTCGTATATTTGGGGTTAAAAGAAAAGTGAAGAGGAGTGAGATGGGATGGATAAAGTGCATTTTCTGATTTTTAGGTCCATTTTTTTCTGCTGAAAACGAGACGAGAAGAGCTACCACCAGGGACTGCCCATCCGTCACATAGCCACAATACATGCAGGTGCACTGAGCACCGACGCGGAAAGTACAAAGCAGGACGAGAAAATCGGGTAGAGCCGCGTTCTCACCTTGGCGAGTTGTAGCGGCGAGTTGCCTCAAACGGGAGCAAGCACCGATTTAAAAAAAAAAAAAGATGCAAAACAGGTGCAATCAGGGTGCAAACCTTCATGAAAAGGTGCAATTTTGCACCCCTGTGATGTACACGTTCGGCAAAAAAAGTACATAGGGATGCAAACTTCCGAAAGGGGAGCAATGTTGGGAGCTTAGGACGATCGGTTGAGCTAAAAGCGAGCAATCCCATATCCTCAAAGGCGCGAATATAAATTTTCTTAGCTCTTAGCAGAATGCAAAATCATATCTCTTTGTCGTTTCATTTTTCACCAAATGGGTGTGATATGACACCTATAAAGATGCTCCCAGCTTTGCATTAATTTGTATGAATCTTTATCACCATCATTTGCCTAAAACTCGGCGTAATTAGTAATAACTAGACATACCGTTTTCGTTCCAAAACTTTTGAACATGCTGGAAATCGTTCGTACTTGTTTTAGGCTAACTCATGTTGAGCTCGTTTAAATTCGTCATTTTCTCGTAATACTCGGATACAAAGTCCCGATTACTCGTATAACAGACTCGCTATGGGCTCGTACAGCAGAGGTTGCCTCGTTGATCACCCGCTTCTCACACGTAGGCCCCTCCCTCTGGAACAATCTACCCATCGCCATCATCCAAGCCTTATCTGCCAATTCCTTTAAGTCTCTTCTAAAAACCCATATGTTTTCATTTTGATTATCATGTATTGCTAAATATATTATTCCATTGTTATTGTTCATTGTAATATATTTAATGTTTGATGTACAGCGCCATGAGCGTCATTACTAACGGTCATTACTGCGCTTGACAATGAAACCACAATTATTGTTATTATTATTTAAAAAAATTGAAGAAAAAACACTAGTTTCCGCGAGTTATGGCGAATTAGAACTCGAGCAACTCATACGCCTGACTACATGTCACCACCGAGAGAACGCTGCTTTGGGGATTTCGGGAATTAGACTCCACCATACATAATAAAGAGAGCGTCCTAATTATCATCCCATTTCCCCCAAAACATGTCAGGAAATTGGACATTCGTCGCTTCAAGCATCCGATGGATAATTCACAACTCTAGACATTGTTCTCCACTCCTGAAAACATGATAAATGATGCCAGAAGATTAGCTAGAATCGGGAAAGAGGTGCTTGTAATTTCCCGATTAAACGGAAATTAGAGGATGTGCTTTGCTTAAATCATTTATAGATTTAAAAAAGGAAAGGGAAAACATGCCGCTAGAATGTTGGTACTCCTTGTATTTGTTTGGATTAGATTTTTTTCTTCAGATAGTCAGGAAAACCTTAGATGAGCGTAATTTGTGTCCTTGTACAAATTTATATTGTTATTTTGTTATTATAAAGATTATGTTTGGATGTGAGAGAAAAGTTAAAATATGAAGATTTAAAAAAATGTCAAAATGTCAGCTTATCCTCATATTCCTTATCAGTTTAAATTCATATTTCATTGTATGAAAAGAACTTTGATAGGATTACAAATTATAATTCTTCCATTAATATAATGATACGTATAATTGGCTGTGTACATTAGGATAGATTGTTGCTCCTCGTCGACGTTTCTCGCAGATTGCTCATTTTCTGTGAAGGTTTACGCCTTTTTGTTGTGTATGAAATTATGTGGAAAACAAATGTCCATGCTTCTTTATTGGAACCGGCTTACGTAATAATTGTACCTTACTCTCATGGCTATTGAATCGGCACACATTTAGATTATTTCTATAGCTCCTGAAAACAGATTAAAATCACTTTCATAGAATCAATTGCGTCATAGCACAATAGATCTGTACGTCATGTATTAAACTGTGCGGACATCGCGATTGCAAGCAGGTCGTAATTTTAATAATATCACAGATGTGCATTATAGTGGCGTTCGACATATCTATTTATCTAAAAAAATAGATTTAAGCAGGATATGTTTTTAAAATAAATAAATATGTCTAACGCCAATCTGATACACCTTTGTAATGTTATTGAAACATAATTTTATGGAAATAGATTATGTCGTGTTTGAATCTGTTAGTTACGAGGTTAATGCTTATTGCAATTTCTTTCTTTTTTATTGAACCTATATTTGAACCTTAGACATATTCAAGAAAGCATTTTCCCCGACCCATTTTCCCCGGTTTATAGACTGCCTTTCTTCTGAAGAATCTGGGGCCAAGTGCTCGAAATGGTCTTAGCCATCCCCTTCCTGCTAAGACGTCTTAACTTCTTGTGCCACTTTCATTACATACACGTTAAGAGGGCGGCGCGAGACGTCTTACAAAGAAGAGGATAGCTAATAATAATAATAATAATAATAATAATAATAATAATAACACATTGCTTAATATAGCGCATATCACTGCCATTGCGTCTGTATGCGCTTAAAGAAATGAAAAGTAGGAGATTAAAGATGCCATTCAATTGGGACTAAGTCATAGTCTTTTTTGAGCTAAGACCATTTCGTGCAACTTGCCCCTAATAATTAGATTCCACCAAATAGCATCTAAAATGAGATATTTCACTCAAGGTAGATTTCCCTAGGTAGTGATGAGTATTCATAGCATTCTGGGTTGGCTTCACGTATCACTCAAGCGTAGTTGATTGAGGGAGAAATAAAGGGGGTCTTGGAAAATGGCATTATGCTGAACAACCCTTATGACAAAAATTATTTTAGGGCAAGTTTAATCTCTTTTATTCCTCATAATTGAAAAATTAACTCTAGTTGGATCACAGTCATACATAATGTTTCTAATTTTACTTACTCTCCACTTTTGAAAAGGTTGAAAGTTGCCAATTTCGATAAGTCGATCAGGATAGAATTGTAACCCGCTCAAAACACTCGATGAACTTGTTGCAAAGAACACAAATTTGGCAATAAGATATGTATGGATGGTCAGCAAAATCTAAATTACACCCTTTTGTTTGTAGCCAACGTCTTTTCGGCGTTCATGAAATTTGAGAGACGATCCGTGAACGCAGAATTACGAAGAGAAGATGATTTTTGTGCAACATTGCATTTTTTGGTGAAAAATCGAATCGCAAAAAGGTATGATTTTTTACATTCTCCTGGTGCTTAGAGGATTCGAGACCGAATCTTTGAGGATGAGGGTATCCTATCGTACCATGCCCCTACGCATAACGGCAACAAACAATGACTCCATAACATAACAATGTCCACTTGCCTCCTTCAAAAGGTACGATTTTCGGTAGTTTGCACCTTTTATATACCACTTTTATTATGAGTGTTTACATTAAAAGGGTGCATTATTGCACCATTTTAAGTTATTCCTGCAGATTGCACCTTTTTTCGGACGTTTGCCCCATCTGTACACCCCCTTTCTCTTAAGTGTGTATCAGGCCACCATTGTGTGCATAGGGAAACAGGCTTGCCCTCATTCAATCTGCAGCGCCTCGTGGGGGTAATAATTACCGAGAGTCCCATGAAACTAATCAACTCCACGCTTTTTAAGAGCAGAATGAGGATAGAATTGAAAGTGCCGTCTCCATTTCATCTTATAATGAGGTAGATTGGTCTGATGTTCTCCGAGCGTGGAGAATGGAAATTGGTAATTCCATCTCCGAGTTGTTTAACCAGCGTTTACGCTCTGCTGGCGAGTTTCCCGTTTCCTTTTACGATTCTATAGGTTATTGTAGATGGTATAAAAAGATAAGAATTTTGCAATTGGAGAGAGATAGATGGGTTGGAGAGAGAAAGAGAGATAGAGAGATAGAGAGGGAGAGAGAGAGAAAGAGGGAGAGAGAGAGAGGGAGAAAGGGAGAAAGAGAGAGATAGATAGAGAGAGAGAGATAGAGAGGAAGAAAGAGAGAGAGATAGAGAGAGAGGGGGAGAAATAGAGAAAGAAAGAGAGAGAAAGGGAGAGAGAGGGGGGTGGAGGGGTAAAAAAAAATGTGTGTATGCTTGCAAATGACCTGAAAATGAATAGATATACATATATATTCACAAAATGGAAAATAAAAATATATACTAAATGCTTTAAATCACGTACACCAAGTGTGTAATATTATGCTGAATTAATCTGTAGGAAAATCAGCCAAAATAATAAAGTAAAAAATTATCCATATCTAAGAAAACGGTCTAAAACCATAAATATCTACAGCTCTATATATATATGGCTAAAACATTCTTCTTATTCCTATTTATACTAAATTCATCCACATCATGCTGTACCTGGCCCAGGTCACGCAAATGGTTACCCAGGAAAAAGTTTCTTGGATGAATGCGAGGCGCCGCGGTACTAAACGGCGCGTCTGCTAAAGCCGGATAATAATGATAAAGAATTTCAACCCCATGAGCACCGATAAGATGGAACTGCGCACAATACAAGTAGCCAGAATTGTTATTAACAATAAATTCAGTGTTACACAATTCTTCTGAAATTTAAGCGATGTGATAAAGTTTCGGTAAAATACAGACGGGAGATTATTGCATGGAGAGTGCTTTTGTACTTAGAGAGCAATTTCTGCATATACTACGTGTTACAGAATCGCCAAAAAGATATATATTCCGTTGCCGAGCTCTTACGAGGGGGGGGGGGGGGGGGGGCTACTGTAAGCACTTTTTCGTACCCTTTTTGGGGCAAAAGCATCTAGTGAAATCTAGTTTAATCTCATAATCCGATCATACTTATTTAGAGTTAAGCGGGTGTTTAGTATGTGAACAATGGCAAAATACTCAAATGGCACTCGGACTGCTTTTCCATCAATTTTAGTGTCCTGATTTATTATCTGACATGGAGGTGTTGTTCAAAATCAACTGCAACTTTTCAAATTGCAACGCGCATTTTCATTCACACACGGTATGCGCATTCAACAAGACGCGCGTGAACCAATGATTTTGATTGGTGCGATCGATCAACTGCAACTTGTGATCAATTGCAACTTTTTAACAACACCCCATGTATAGAAACAAAAGTCCAGTGTTCCCCCTCTTGTTCATCGTATGTACAGGAATGTGGTATCAGTGGCACTCTACTTGCAGTCGCCCTGAAAACTCTTTATGAGCTATAAAAATTAGCATTTTTTCGTAAATGATTCGGAGCTTCGTGTAGCCCCACTTCCAAACTGGTGATTTGTTTTTAATACACAGTCATTTTTCGGGTGGGATGTAATGGCATTAACCAGGGTGAACACCCAATTATACAAATGTGCATAACCTTTTTTTTTATCATAATCATTCGAAGCCATCCACTACAGGTAGAGGATATACTGGAAAATCAATTGATGCCGGGGTGATAATAATCATAACAGAATACACTTATCCGAGCCATCCACTTCAAGTGGAGGATATACTGGAAAATTATCTGAAGCCGGCGTAATAATAATGATAATAGAATGCACTTATACGTATAGCGCCTAAAACCTCTTTAGCACAAGTCTCTAAGCGCTCTTGAGTGAATGCAGTATATAGTTTTTGACAGGTGAGGGCGTAATGCACAACACATCATGGGTTAACTTTGAGTATGATCAGGGAATTGTCATGAAAGGAGAGGACATTCTCTGGTCTCTTTGTCCCCATGTAGCGAGCCGACAAAGAGCCAGGTGCTTGTAGGTACTTGCTATCCAGGTGTTAAAGACAAAAGAGCTTATGCGTTGCTTGGACGAGGAAATTAGATGCGTAAAGTAATCATACAATGCATCAGTTCGCCGTGTCATTAAATACATTTCATCTCGTTTGTCTATTACGCCATAACGGGAACCAGCGAATGGATCCTCATGAAAATTTGTGATTATTAAAGTGCAAAATTACCAGAAACACGCAAAAACACGCTCTTGTGAATAACACTATGTCGTAGAATGGAAGTCACATATTCAATTTTATGAAAGTAAAATATGCGCAAATTGTCGGAACAGCCTTAAATATTGTATTTTTGTGAGGGTGTAATTTTCCTTTTTCTGTCAAAAGCATTAAAATCTTCAGTTGAATGAAGTTCTAAGTTGGTAAAAACTGTTAATCTGTAGTTTTTCGATAATTCCACCCCTTTCAGTTTCTATTTCAGGGCTAAAATAACCCTCTAATTTGGGAAAATTAAAATGATCTAGAGCCATCTAACTGACAACAGACAAGTTGCTGGTGCTAAGGCGGCACGGCACATGGAACTTCAAAGCTTTAGTGAACAATAATGGAATGCAATGAATCCCATTGATGTGCTATACAGATTGTGTGTACATTTACATAACATTGGAAGAGATTCCACTCCTTTCTTGTCACCTCCCTGGTATGATCATGAGGTTCCAATATTCGCACATTTGGTCTTGTTGTCCAATATTCTAATTTTCAAGTTATATCAATCCGGGTTAGATGTTCAAACACACTTCTGACAATGTAGGCCTTTAATTGCTTCTACATCCCAAATATCATGCTTTCAAGACAGGAAGTTTAAGTTTTCAGAGACTCTCTTGTACTCCTCATTTTCTTTCTTTCATCCATTCCTTTTTCTTTCCATACTTCCATATTGTCCCTCTTCAAACCCTAAATTCCCTTCTCCATTATATTCGGAACCTCCACTGCAATCAACCAATATAATTGCAATACATGTATTTCTCAATTTCATTTAAATTTCCAAATTATCATATAATTATGTAAAATTGTTAATTTGTCTTGATTTATTTATCTATTAATTTTGAAGGAGTGTTTTCTATTATTGTATTTTTATTTGCATACGCTGTATGTAATGCATTTTTTTTTCAAATTGGTAAATTCTGTATCTTTACTTATTGTTGCTGCTTATTTTGTTATGTAAAAACCGACTCGCGCCAAATCAACTATAGAGCTGATGCAAATGTCTTCGTTTTGAAATAAAATAAATGAAATGAACTGAAATGCTCTATATGAAATTACGCCCATAACTGATGAATATGAAGGTACAAGGAGAACCAGGACGTCGAAATATAAAAAAATAAATTCCACCCAATATTCTATTACACTTCAATTCATCATCCGTTCTATAAAGCGAGACAACCATTCAATAATGCACTCAATCCGGTTTTGTTAATAAAGATGAATTTAATAGAAATAGTTGTTTCCAGAAATATCATTGCTCAATTTGTATTCATCCAGGGGCCTGTAACATAAAAGATGCAATTAAACTTACAATGAATATTTATCGTAAGTCTATGGCAAAATGTGTACCAAAGAGATGCAATTAATTGCAAGATTTATTGCATGTCTTTTATGTTACAGGCCCCAGATATCATATCAAATGATATTGCCATTGAAATGGCTTGATCCCAAAGGAACCAAAAATATTTTTGTTTTTCTTTTGTAAGCTAAACACGGAGGGAATCATAAGGGTATCAGAAGGTTTTCAATGAAAAATAAATTCCATAAATACCTGTTTTTGTGACATGTTATTTTCCATTGAAATCACTCTTCTTTGATAGACTTTTATAGATTTATACATCATGTAAAGCCTAGGCATAGAACAGCCAACATCTAGATGGTCATAACACTATTTGGTAGTTCATAGGATGCATCAGGCCTTGAAAAACCTATCTTTATTACAATTTCACACAAATTAAGCATTATCATGATTATGAACGTAATCTGTGCAGTGAATTGCGGAGGATGAGAACTGACACCACCCCCAGATTTGTTTCCTTTGTCAGGCAATCTCTGAACTAAATTTGCACCTCTTTAAAAAAAAAAAGAAGCTATTGACGGTCTTGGTGAACTAATTCCTTAGAAGTTATGCATGAACATTAAAAAAAGTTTTAGAAAACCTTTGGTAATCTTTAAAGGGTAAAAACTTATTCCTAAAAGCAAATCATAAGCAAAAATAATGGAGATACAAACTGGTAATAAGTCTAATAACAAGAAAATAATTAACAATCTTTGACATGATTGCAGAATATAATATAATAAGCATGTATGGGTCTTAATAAGAAAGGAAATATTATATGAGAGGAAATTGAGAGAACGATGAAACAATCATCTGATTATATAAACTAAATTTTAAATCAGGGAGAGGACTTTTAGGGGAAAGAACATTTTTTTAAAGAAACATAATCTTCATGATAAAAAGGTGTATGTTATCCTTTTAAGAGAGGCACAGTGTTGAAAGTAACTCCGAAATAGCAATCATTTTCTAAATTATTGATACAGATATAACTCTACAAAATTCATTGCCCCGAAATCGTCTGGACGCAAATGAACCGAGGCGATGGTATTGTATTGTAAACTACTGAACAAAATGCTTTTTTGGGGGGTATAACCAAATAAGGCATCGGTCATTTTGCTTATTCAACTGTAAGATTAATCCCCTTTCGCGCGGAGGATTACATATGGATGTTTTTTAATTCGATGTCATCACAGTTGCATTTAAATCAATAAATTGACATTCAAGTGTATAACATTGTATGTAAACTATATGTGACAATGGTTAATAACAATGATAATATAATGATAACAACACTTGCATGACGCTAATGGCGTTTCGAAGTGCCTTTAAGTTTGCAATCACTGTCAACTCACATTTGTTACAAATATAAATTAAAATAAAAAAGCAAGGAGAAAAATATGTGCTCTTCCGTAAGTAACCGTAATTGGTATTCATTAATTTCCATTTGTTTAAGATTAATATCAGTTGTGTATTTGCCCCTTGTTAAGTAATTCAATTTAGGTGTGTATTTAGGTGTGTATGTCCCCCCCCCCCCCCCCATAAACCGTTCTTATTAAATTTGCGCACTAAAGTGATGAAAATGCAAAATTGTTGCATTCCAATGAAGTTTTATTAAAATTGATTTCCTATTCTTAAACATTGATATCATAGGCAATCTAAATTTATCCTAAATCAAATTAGTATATGTTAAATCGGATGCAATCAAGACGAAATGGGAAGAAGGTGAAGGAGAAAGAGCAAAATAATCGAGTTTCTTTAACCCCATCCCGAGTTTTTTCAACACACGAACTAAAGCAATCGTTGATATTTTGTTTCTATTGATGACGACAATATTACCTAAAAGAAAACTTAGTGCATAACATGTTGCAAAACCTCATACGAAATCTTATATAAACCAAGTCATATTTGTAAGGGCACTGTACGGTGATCTCTACCAAAATGATCCCATTGTAGAAGATAAGTTGTTCAAGGAAACCTTAAAATTTTGTTTGTACTATCGCTGCATTGATAGTGTAAATTGGAAAGGAATATACTGTGATATACATCTCTATGCTGGTAATATAATTAGGAAGAAGCAGCAGAATATAAAAGGACAATTCGTATGGCTTAACATTAAAAGGGAGAGTGTTTGTTTGTTTTTGTTCTACGGACTATTTTCATTGCTATATATCTTTCATATTTCAGTGTTATAATTTCACCATGTATCATGTGATCTCGCTTGATTTTCTTGATAAAATAGGGAATGTCGAACGTTTTGAAAAGTGGGTGGAAGCTGCCACGGTTTTGGGGGGGGGGGGGGGGGGGGGGGGGGGGGGGGTTTTTTGACCCCCCAAAGGTTTGCATTTTAAACACAAAAAAACGGGGGGGGGGTTTTTTCCCCCCCCCCCTTTCCCAACCCCCCCCCCCCCCCTCCAGTCCCGTGCTCCCTCTAAAACGTACATAATAATATGCCCATTCCTCTTCTTGGATTCGAATTAGATTAGAATTCAGTTGAATTCCTTCTTAGCCATATCTTAACAGGTACTTAAGTGAATAGCCTACATTAACTTCTCCAATTTTGTATTAAAACAAAAACACCAACGGTGTATACTGCACCTCGAACTATCTTGACGGAATAATGGCGTGTTTAACGTTCAGAAAAGTCTCTTAACACCCTGTACAGAACGTGTAAAACAATCTACCAAACTGATATCTCGGCAGACACAATTTCGTTACACTTTTGTACAAGTTTTGTCAACTTGTTGTTCTTCTCAAAAGGCGGCTAAAAAGATCATTAACATATCAATACTAAGAGAGGCCACCGTACCCCTTTCACCTACGTAACAATCCTTTATTAAAGATGCTCACTGAACCAACAAACCCAAGTCTTTTCTCTTCGTCGTTTTCTTTTTCTAGTCGAATGGTTGTTCAACTCCATACAAAACTCACCCGTCAGAGAAGAATAGAATACGGAGGAGGGGTGAGGTCACAGAGCCTGATACCCATTTGTTAAGATTATATCATGCAACACGTTGAGTCATCGGCTAAATTTGCTTGAAACTATTATAATTTTCTTCTTTTTGGGACTAATGTAATGGGTCATATTCTTACCAGCTTGTTCGGGATATACCAAGACAGGGGAGCTTCTGATGGAGTAAACTTTTCGAGCTGTTTCGTGGAGATGATAAACTAGCGATTTGGATCTTAAAACTAGACGAAACGAACTATATAGTTGTGTTTATCTTTGGACCTGTGACATTATGATGAACATGGGCCGTCGACGCAATATAACTCTGGATATATCATTACGGATACATATATTTCTTCTCGTTCTGGCTTATATTCAAGTGGATTATGTGCAATCAGCATCTGGATGTGAGTTACAGAATTTGCAATTTATTCATTTACTTCAGTCTGAATAAAGCCAATAGGCTGACTACCATTCGATCATTGTTCTATCATAAAGTGCTTGTTAATATTTGGATATTTCTATGACTGTAGTGTCAGCGCATATTTTTGTTTTTGTTTTTATCGTGTTCTTTTTTTTCTCGAAAGAACACACGTAGGTAGTGGTGAATCTATCACGCCTGAAAATCATTGAATTTTAGAACGTCTTATAATTACTTCCATATATTTTACCCGTCAGAATGTGATGATGTAGTGTTGCATACATTTTAACATGGACGAAAATAGTATCAAACATGTGCATCGAGTATCGACAATTACGAATGTACAAAAGCAAATTTGGAAAAGCAATGTATAAATTGATTTAAATATCTTATCATAGCTAAAACTTTAGAAACCGTATATGCTTTAACTGATACATCACAAGTATACAATTCCGATATTTAGCACAACCTTCAAGCTTATCCACCCTATAGTTCTAAATTGTATTGTTACTTTTAGTGGCATTATTATTTTAATTGTTATGTCTGGATTTTGTATTGTTGTCTGTCTAGACATTGAATAATTCCCTTTTTAAATTTATAAATAATACTGATGGGCGCTGGATTGCGAAAAAGGTCAATTACCCAATGCAGTTAACCCGATGACAAAAATAAATGAATAACACAATCCTGTTAAAAATTTTGAAGTTTATATAATATAGCGATTTTTATTTCTAGGTTTTGATTTCATTCTAGAATCATTAACTTTTATGAATCATTAAATTCATGAAGTCTGATCGAAAAGGGCAGATTGTTGTTCACGATCAATCAGCTTTTATATAAGTTTATAGAATGCCCATCACATTTGAAAATTACAAACTTGAAGTCATCATCTTCCTGAATTACAAAGTTTGAGAAGTAAGTTGGGAATCTTGTGTACTATCGGTTATCCCTTAAATCAGCCCCTTTCCTTTTATATCTTACTTTACCCTTCAATGTAATTTCTAGGATGATTTTGATGTTGAATGGAAACATTTATTTCATGTAATATGGAAAATTTGTGTAATTTGACCTCTTAGTCACATTGTAGGTGTTTTTCTTTCTGAATTGTTTTATTTCTAATTATATAAATTGTATATGTCAATCTCTCATGAAATTACTCTTGAAATAAATCATCTTTATAAACTATAAATTTCCATCAATTTGGAATGATATTATTTATCAAAATCACCAATCTAGATTTTGTTCTTTGACTATTCATTGTCCACCATCGTCCAGTCAAAATTAATTCACACTTAGAAAAAATATATTCAAATTAAAAAAGAATTGTCCCTTGTGTGGGACCATCAAGAAAAAAAAAGCTTCCCCCAAATATTCCTCACATGTTAAGAACCTTTAATGATGCTCTGAATATTATAACCCCCATAAGTGGTTGTTTGACGCAATAGGCCGGTTTATAACTATATTTAAATGTATGCATATTCCTCGCCAAGGATTATATTTACGTGGTATTCCTTAAACCTGCGAACAAAAATTTGAGAAAAAAAATAATTGGAATTCAGTTTGCATTCATTAATTGTTACTATGTCGGGCAAGCATCAGGCAAACGTATTATCAATAACAACCTTTGTGAATAGAGATTGCATAAAATTTGCATCTTAAGTTCCACCCTTGGACAATAATCCTTTATACGAAGTATTCTTTTCTAAAGCCTGCGTCACACCTCTGCTTTTTTTTTTTTAATTTAAAACGCTCCCTTGACGGACACCATACGCAGATCAGACGGTGGAGTGACGTTCGGCTTGCGCTCAACGAGCTTACGACAAGCGTCAGTCCACCGCATGACTTGCGTCTTTGTGCGTCAAGGGAGCGTTTTTAACTTCCAAAAACGATGGGCCGACGCAGGCTAAAACGCAAAGGTGTGACGCAGGCTTAAGAGTGTATATTTGTGACTCATGCATACTACTATTATCTGGTCTTTTGTAGATTCCTCCAGCGATGATTTTCCGTTATCATCTTCGCACCCGTCGTGGTCATCTTGGTCTTCCTGGTCTTCCTTTCCGACCTGGCAGCCGTGCTCACCGGACGAGAACGTATGCGAGAATGGGGCGGACTGCGAGACATACGGAGCAGATATCCACTGCTGGTGTCATTATAATTCGACGGGAGAACGCTGTGAAATCGGTAGGTGAACGCGAATGATATGATTTCTTGTTCATGTCACCTCCTCCCCACGTCC
>BQKZ01003053.1:15434-37144 GCA_036244855.1 Temnopleurus reevesii | reverse complement strand
CTCCCCCTCCCTAAATTCACTTCCCCTCCTTAACCTCACTCCCCCTCCCCAACCTCACTCCTCCTCCCCAACCTCACTCCCCTCCCCAACCTCACTGCGTTCATCCTCTCCCTCTCATCATGCTCAGTCAGATATCTTTCTCCCTCGACTAACTAACATTTTGTTCAGACCTCCCCTTTCTCTCTCTCTTTATCAACATCCATTCCTCCATCTATCATCAATTCCCCCACACTCTGTCTGTCTCTCTCTCTCCCTCTCTCTCTCTCTCTCTCTCTCTCTCTTTCTCTCGCTTTACTACTTGCTCCCCTCCACTTGACCTCTTTCTCTCCCTCCTCAAACTTCCTTCAGCCCCCCAATCTCTCTCTCTCTCTCTCTCTCTCTCTCCCTCTCCCCCCTCTCTCTCTCTCTCTCTCTCTCTCTCTCTCTCTCTCTCTCTCTCTCTTTATCCCTTCCCATATTCTCTTTCCCAATCCCTCCCGCTCTCCTCCAGACCTGGTTCTCCCTCTGCCTCCCCTCCCTTGATCTCTCTCTCTCTCCCCCTTCCATTTCAATATCCCAATCCCTTCATACTTTCTCATCCCTTCCTTTCTCACCTTTCGATTTCTCCCTCCACTTTTCCGTCACTCATCCCCATCTCTCCACCTCCCTCCCTCTTTTCTTCCCCACTCATTGTGTAAAATTCACATACCGTAGATGGGGTAAAGCTAAACCTAAAAAGATATGAAACTTGCCAATTCATTTTCCCCAAGATTTCATATATTACGAATTGACGCAAGCCAACGGATAATATTGCACAAATGAAGTTACAATTTGATTAAACATTTGTATTTTATGGAATTAACAAGCTTTTAAATAGGATATGCTTTTAATTGTTCCTATATGTCGGGATTTCTTTGTCTTCATGCAACCCTTTGGCTTCTCGTGAAGATATGTACGATATAAACTCTTCAATAAATTTTGAGGTTCCGGCTTATGAATACATTGCAAAAATGTTTCAAACATTTTACCAAATCGTGTCACAATATAAAAAATCTCTGTTCTTTTCTCTCAATAATGGCATCACATTTCTTAACATAGCTTCATTTTACGGCTCATTAGCATTTTTCGAAAGACATGTAAGTCTCAAAGGAAAAGTGTCAAAATCTGTGATTTATTAACCCATTTAAGCAAACATACGCTCACTCTTCAATGCCATTCTTTGAAATCTTCTATTTTATTTAATTATAGATACTTTATACCTCTTTATTCTATTTAACAATTAGATGGCAACAGCTCTATTACATATTTGACACCTTTAGCGGTAGACCCACTTGTTTTGAAAGAAGAGATGTTCAGCCTTATATCAAGAATGAGCTAATGAATGATATCTCAAACGTAATACACATGGATATCATAAACGACATCAACTTTATGGTAAATGAGTAAAATGCAGTTTCAATTAATTTGTCAATTTTTAAAAAAATTGAATATCATGCCGGACGACGAATAATCAGGTAAAGAATTTTCACATGAATTTATTGGTGTTTATACTGTTCGGAATTTAAGTTAATTTCTTTTTCTTATGCTTTTTTTCGACAGTTCTCGATGATTGTCCAGATTTCCCTTGTTCCAATGGGGGTACGTGTGGGGTCGATGGGTGTGTCTGTCCCGATGGTTTATTTGGTGAATACTGCGGTAAGTATTAAGCAGCAGCCGTGATATAATTTTGGGTGTCAACCCCCTCCCCCGCCCCTCAAACATATGAATGTTGTAAGCAAATCTTTCATTGGTCATACGCACTGCAATCATGTATATTGTACCCTTCCTTACTTTTTCCGAGGCTCAAATGTGCTGCAGCTTCCCCTGTATAAAGCAACTGCAGCTTCCCCTGTATAAAGCAACTGCAGTAACAAAAACGACATAACTTTGCAATAATAAAACCAACATTCATTGGTTCACTTATTCTTTATGAGAGAAAAACACTTCATCAATTCAAAATCGACCGCTGATTTGAATTTTGAGAGTGGAAAGAAAAAAAAATTATTCTGAACAGAAAAGGCATAACGTGATTTTGGTAAACCAAAAATGTTATGATATTATGGTATAAGCATATATTGTATATTTTTTAAACAGATGAAGTAGGCTGTCCAGATGCCCCGTGTTTAAACTATGGTTATTGCAGAAGCCGCGGTGACAGATGTAGATGTATCGATGATTTCTATGGACCATATTGTGGTAAGTCCGTTGTGATACTACTATTATCTCACATCTTTCAGCTAGATTGATCATTTGAGGCCACCAATTTTTTCAAGAACCAATGTGATGATTTTATATCATATGAGGTAATTTTATGAGGTACAGTGTAATCATTATTGAGAATCTTTGGTTTGCAAGAGTCATTGTCCAAATGGATTGCAAATTATTATTATTATTATTATTGCTCCAAGGTTATGAAGAATAACGGTAACGGAATCACATCTGAGAATTTGCCCGTTTTTAGTCATTAAACAGTCCATAAAATTTGAAACATTGTATTAAGCATATTTCTGAAATGGGTTTTCATAATTAGAAGGAGGAGTTTTAAAACGCATACGAAACAATGTAAATGAATCCATATATATCTGATGCCATCTCTTTATGTTCTTCCAGACGTATATTTTCTTTCCTCAGTTGTAATCAAACCATTGCTATATTTCTTTTTGACTTGTTGTATAATTTGCTCATATAAATGATTAGAATTATAGTCCCCTATATGTATGAACAAATTATAGACTTTTTATGTCAAAGATTTAATGAATAAATTTCCCAAATTCCCATACTAATTTATATACTTCACAGATTCTAAACAAATTACCCACAACATACTGTCTCCGCACAGAATTAGAGGCACTTTTTAAAAGATACTTCCAGATTTCTCTCATGTGGAATTGCAAAAATATATTTGTCTACTACACAATTTGTCTCGCGCCTCTGATTAGGCGACTAGAGCGATGGCGTGTTTAAATGCTATATTCTATTATTATCATTATTATTATTATCAATATTATTATTATCATCATCATCTCTCATGTGGAATTGCAAAAATATATTTTTCTACTACACAATTTGTCTCGCGCCTCTGATTGCGACTAGAGCGATGGCGTGTTTAAATGCTATATTCTATTATTATCATTATTATTATTATCAATATTATTATTATCATCATCATTATGCTCTACTTAAAGGCGACCTCAATACAAGCTTTGCTTTTAGAGTCTCCGCCTCCTTTATTTTTTTTTACTATGTTATCTTGTATTTTACAATATTTATTATGTCTTTTGAAAAAGTAAATACATGTTCTATTTAATCAATACATTATTATTATTATTATTATTATTATCATTATTATTATTATTATTATTATTATTACTATTATTGTTATAATTATTATTATTATCATTATCATCATTATCATCATTATTATTATTATTATTATTATTATTATTATTATTATTATTACAGAGTACCGTGACGCATGCCCAGATCTGCCATGTGAGAATAACGGAATATGTTTGATTGATTTCGATGTTGATGGTGACTACTACTGCGATTGCGAAGACGGGTACTACGGCGCACAATGTGGTATGTACTACTCGTCCATCCTTTTTAACACTTGGTCTGCGCCCTAAAATTTTTGCTTTGATTGAAAGCAGAAAAATCATACGAACAGATTTAAAAAAATTGCAAGGAAATCGTACAATGAATAACAGAGTTATAGATATTTCAATGTTATTACTCGACAGTTGTTTGTTGTGCAAATTGGCAACGTTGTGTCCTGACGCAGTTCACGCACTTCTCGGCAAGCAGTTTATTTTATCTTAATGTTTAAAGATTCTCCCTTTTCAATGCTTAACACAAAAAAGAACATTTTTCGTTGATATATGCGTGGGTATAGATATTGATTTGACCTTTTGAAGATTTAAAAAGAATCATCATTTATGGAGCAAAAATGATTCTTAAAAACAATAAGTTAAAATAAGCTTACTGACAGGAAGTGCATCACATACGTCATCACACGTGACCGATCGAAAGCCACGTGTTATGACAAATGTCGTACAGTAATTTGTGAACAACACCGTTCAATCATTATCATTGAAATATTCATAAATTACTTATTTTTCGTCGGATTTACTTCAAACTTTTTTTATCTGTTCGTGTGATTTTTCTGATTTAAATCAAGCAAGCTTTTTCTGGCGCAGACCACGTCTCTAAGTTACTATCAAAAGGCATTCTGAACAATCTTATCTGGTCTCGTATAATTCTTCCTTAATGTGGATCTATCAATTATCCGAATCTACCTCACAATTTTCTTTTATTTACGGCAATTCAAGCCCAAATATGATTAACAGACTAGTGTGTATGCCAGCTCCAACTGAAGTTCCTAATAATCAAACATAATCTACATCGAATTCTCTTCTTCTATGATATACGTTATTTTTCTTCTATTTAATATTTTATTGATTTCTGGTCAAATTATTTAGTCTGGATATGCCCATAGTATGTATTCATGAATTGAGTATCCATTTACAGTACATATTCAAATATACCAATATGTGTATGTATATATATACATGTATATGGTTAAGAGGCCAACACCTTGATACCTTATAAAACTACTACTCTATGGATGCATCACAAAAAAGCAAATTTTTGTTCATACCGTATTGGATCACATGAGAAAAAAACATGTCAAGGGTTTCAGCCCGTTGTTGCACACATCTTACGCCACGGCTGAATTATACTCTTTAGACGGACAAGAAGGTCTCAAATTAAACATATCAAATCTGTAAATGATTGTGTCATTTTCATCGGTTAACAGGATTCATCCATTCACTCGTATATTCACTACATTCATATCTTAGGTTTATTAATACAAGGACAATAAATCTTTAACAGACTTGGCATTTTTTCGCTTTACATCATATCACCAATTTGACGATTGGCTTCCAGTTGACAAACGAATTGTCTTTAAAATTCTTCTCCTTGTTCATCATTTTTAGCAATATTCAACAAAACCTTCAAATCCCAACATAAAACCTACTTGTTCGTTTCATCAAAGTAATACTTTTTATGTCCAGGATATTCTTGCTTCTATTTGTATCGTCTTCATTTACTTTTCTCTTTCAATCAATGCGCCATGAGCATCGAAAGGTGGACCTGTGCACTATACAAGTAGCCACAATTATTAATTATCATTATTATTACTGCAGTTTTCACACAAGCAAGATTTCAATTTCCTATTTTTTTTTTATTTTTTTGTAGAAATGCATTTGGGCATGGCTTGCCCCGATGAGCCCTGTCAAAATAATGGACACTGCCTGTATGATAACAGTGATGACCTTTACTGTGATTGTGAAGATAACTACGACGGCAACTTATGTGGTAAACTAAGTAACTGACTAACTAACTAACTAAATTTGGATTTATGTGCGCTGTGTATGCCGGGCTAAAGCCAGGGTAATGATAATGCGAAGTGCCTTGAGTACTCAGCAGAGTGGATACGTGCGCTATATAAATTGCATCTAATATTATTATTATTATTATTATCATTATTATTATTATATCATTATTATTATCAATGCGTTTATCATTCAATAAGGATTATCTACGCCTTTTACAATATTTTGATAAATCTCTCAGCAGTAAATTTAAATTGGAAATATTGAAATGTTGAAAGAATGAAAAATAAAGGCTGTTCATGAATATCTTTGTAAATCTCATTAAGGTTATGCTAGATGTTTCAGTGAACTTGTGAAATATTCTAAACCCTATGAGAGACCAAATAACCAGTACCATTACACCATTTAAAAAATTACATTTCCTTTTTCATTTAGTTCTTAATCAATAATGTTTATTCTATCGATGTATTCGTTCATGTTCTCTTTAAAAAGAGTCTGCAAAAAGTGGAAACTGGATTTAAAAAAAAACAGAAACACCAATTATTTCTCCTCTAAAAAAATAAAATGAAATGAATGTAGTTCACTGGGAGGCACGAATTAACATGGTTACAAGGAACGTGCCAAATCTTCATACTATGTCTGAGAAAACTGTTCCAAATAGTAAAAAAAAATAGGGACTTGGCATTCTCATAGTTCGACAATTTTACACCCCCTTTAATACCAAATATTGACTGTTAACGATTAAGGGGGAAAAACAATGCAGACAAGTACAATGAAAGTGGTGGCGTTAGAAGTACTAATATTCTTGCGATAACTTTGGCAATGTCTTTATGCTAATATCATAACGATGATGATGATGATGATGATGATGATGATGATGATGATGATGATGATGATGATGATGATGATGATGATAATGATGATGATGATGATGATGATGATGATGATGATGATGATGATGATGATAAGAAATAATAATAATTATTCCAATATTCTGACGCTATCAATATATTAATTAAGGATATATTATAATTAAGGTAATATTGTAAACTCTTCCTTGGAAGAGGTTAAAAAAAGGTTTTGGCTAATATTCCCACGTTACTAATTCGCAATGAAAAAAAAGAGCAAGAGATTCTCGAGTATTCTAATATAATTTGTAAAAACAATTACACTTATTTCTGAAAAGAATTTTGTTGTTCTTTCTAAAGATAAATTCATTTTATTTCTACAGAAAATGAACTGTGTCCGTCAGATTTCTGTGAGAACAACGGCTCTTGCGTTCATGTAAATGGTGACAACTATTGCAATTGCCCAGTTGGATGGTCTGGAACGAATTGTGGTAAGTGATTGAATCGCCACTAAAGAATACTTTCTTCATAGCCCTTTAGATTCAGACAGTATATACATGTAGTTGCATCGGTCACTACCACCCAAGTAAGGCATGTACATGAGTCGTCTGCAGAGGGCGACAACAGTTACATCAGTGTCATCTCGAGTAGATATGAACAGCCCATGCAAAACCGCGGCGCGGAAATACTGTGTGTTACATATTTAAAAACAAATCTACCACGGCCGACCCATTATTCATAGAAGTGGGGATTTTATTCCTTAATGGGAAGGGGATAGAAACCGAGTGGTGTCCCCTACCCCTGGTCAGAGCTAGGGGAACCAAATTTGAGGTAAATAGGTCCCCAACAATTGCTGGAGGGGCGTAACAATGACCCCTTTTCGTGCTTACTTGCTTGATTGGCAGCACCGTGTACACTGGTGTAGGTGCAAAATTTGTTGTGGTGCACCCAGTTTCAATTTAATTCAGCCCATGAATTTTTCTTTATGTTCCATTCTGTCATGTCTGTTTTTGCTTTATTTTGTTATTTTTTTGTCAGGACCTCGGGTGGGATGGCGTGGAGGGGGCAAATTTTCAAATTCTTCAAATCCTGCATATGGGTATGCGAATGGAAACTGAACATTCCACCATCGATGAGTCTTCATAAGCCCAAAAATACTCCTGAAAAAGATTGAAAGGTGCATCGCCTCCGTTTGCACCGTCCATATGGGAGTTGATACCAGTGTGTATCGCTTCGCAGCAACATTTAATAAATTATTAGCATCGGTTTATTTGTGCAATGGTTCTTTTCTCTGCTGTTAACACCTGATGTTATATTTCAACAAATACATAAAGTAAATGTTGTTTCTATATAACACTCATGATTTTGATTTGTTTTCCTCAGAGCTGGCCATCTCGACTGCATGTGATAACCTCATCCCATGCTTGAATGGTGGTTCGTGTTACAATGTCGGATCTAATGATTATACCTGTGTGTGCCCATCGGACTTCACTGGCACAAACTGCGGAAAATCAAGTAAGGGAAAATTATTCATTTACAATCATTCTTCTTGTATAATTTCCGTTTGTTGAATAGTTTTTGTTATTTTTCCATTCTCGCAGTTAACATCAGAGTTGTCATCGAAATATTAGGTTTTTTTTAACAATTAGTACTAGGTGGTTGACAATCCTGATAGAAATAATGTTATTATTATCATCAGCATCATCATCATCATTATCACAACTACCACTATCACACCACTATCATCACCGTCATCATCATCATCATCACCACCATCATCATAACCATCATCTTCATCATCGTTTCCACCATCACCATCATCATCAGCAGCACCACTATCATAATCATAATCACCACCACTACCACCACCACCACCATCATTATCATCATCATCATCATCACCATAATTATCATCATTTTATTGTTTATTTCTGCCATCGTGATGATGTTGAAGCAGTTTATGATCATTTGTATTTTCATTTCAGATTGTATTGTGAATATTTTTAACACGTATTGACACAAAGCGTATGAAACTTTGTGGCCGCAAAATATCATATTTGTTTCTGTATGTATTGAGTTTGCATCTATGTATGAATTATTTGAAAAAATATTTTCAATTGATTATAAATAAAACCTGCAGCCGATCGCGATGGACAATATCCCTTCTTAAGAGGAGAGAAACTGTTGATAATGCCTCGTAGTATAAATGTATGGCAATCTAGGTAAATTACGATCTAATATAGATCTAAGTTTGCAATGGAACATTATTTTCTTTTTTTTTCAATAGTTAATACATCAGTATCTTCATACTCTGTTCATGAATTTGCTGGAACTGATTTGACAGCTAAAAATGTGCTCTAATGAAAATATCTCTAATATTTTGCAGTTGTGAGCGACCCTTGCCTGACATTGCAACCTTGTGAGAATAACGGGCTTTGTCTATATCTGGGGGCATCTTACGATATCGACTTTGTGTGTGTATGTACCCAGGGCTATACTGGATCGTTCTGCGAACAGGGTTAGTATATCCATAACTCGCACTGGCGGATCCATGACTTTTCAATAAGGGGAGGGGGTGTGGGGTGAGGATGGAAGGGAAGAAAATAATGTAAAAAAAACCGAAATAAACAAATTACAGCGAGGTGCTGATGGCAGTATGGTTTGTTCATCTTTCTTTACATTGTACATGTATTGTATTATGATTTGTGATTTGTGAAAAAATAAACTTGAATAGGTTTCTTTGTGTCACCAGTCTGGGGCGAGCTATCCCTCCGCCTAATTGATTTATATATGTGGAGTAAATCATTAATTTTATACCAAAACTTTGTCAGGTGTGAACATGATATATTTTGTTTTTCAAACTTTGATATATCCAAATCTCACAGACTCCTGGTTAATTCGCTCCCAGTGAAATTTATTATATTGCTTCAAATAGTCTAATGAATAATGTAGAATAGTTATTATAATGTTCAATTTGTTTGCCAGTAGGAAACCTTGAAATATTGTTTCAATCCATTTCAATACGAATTTGCAATAATCAATATAGATTTTAAGAATTATGAAGAATTATGGCTTAAACTTCCCATGAAATCTAAAATATTTTGTTGATAATACACATCACACTCGTGTATGGTATGATGGATGTAATGTATCGGCAAAGAATTCGGATCCTTCAATGTTTTGTTGTGTGTTTTTTTTTGGGGGGGGGGGGGAGGGGGAGGCTCGGAATCTTTGTTTGTGTGTGTGTGCGTGTGTTTGTGTGTGTGTTGCTTTTTCGTTTTAAGTATTTAATCATGTACTAGAATTTTTGTGTTATATGACAGTATTAGGAAATTGCTCGAAACTAACTGCAAAATAACTGCAACTTTGCAAATTGTAGCGCGCATTTAACAAGAAGCGCATGAACCAATGAGTTTGATTGGCGTATTCCGATCAACTGCAACTTGTGATCAGTTGCAACTTTTGAACAACACCCCCTTAGTCTTCTTTAATTTCTATCTTTCTTCTTCTTTCATGTTTCCCCCTAGAAATCAATCCTTGTGACACCTATTACTGTTTTAATGGCGGGTCATGTCTGGCTGTCGGCTTGGTGCCCTACTGCGACTGTCCATCCGGGTTTTCTGGGACCTTCTGCAATATATGTAAGTCATTAGTAATTTACGTACAGTTGTATAAGTTTCGTCAAATTTAATGGAATGGCCATTTCATTTCTCCATCGTAAACTGTTTGACAAAAGGTTTTTCAAAGTGGTCGTAACTTTTTCCGGATTCGGAATCTTTAAATGTTTCCTAAAACATTTCTTAATTACCATTCGTAGTATATTAGTGTGATCGGAAGGAACAAATGATCTTGACATAATAATGGTTGCATTTTTGCTAATATCTGTGCCAAAGATCGTAATATTCTCATATTAAATGCATGAAATTTATGTTTACATATCTGACAGCGACTGTAATAACTCTGCAATAGTTGGCATATCTGTTAAAATCTTGGTTGCATCTATGCCAGTATAAATTTTTTACAATGACTGTAATAATTGTATAATGGTTGGCATCTGGGTAATTCCATAAATGAAGGCGCCAGTTTCATGACAAATTTGGTGTCCTAATTATGTTGGTGACCAACATCTTTTTTGGCCCTTTGGGCTTGGTGAAGATGTAAATACTGCGGGCATCTAATCAGGGATAAAATAACGAATTCACAATCAGATTAAAATCCCATTTCACTGTTTGTATTTTCACCATGCTCTCTGAGCCATGAAAACGATGTGGTTTACCGATGTAACTGGGACACCAAAAACGTCACAAATTGGACCCCTTTTTTAATGGAATTAGTATCTCTTTTCTGTCTTTTTACAGCAAATGTTGTCACAAACCCGTGTGACACGGTGGATCCTTGTTTGCATGGAGGCATATGTCTATCAGGAGACGACGGTCTTTACTGCGTCTGTACAACCTCTTACACCGGAATATATTGTGGTACGGACATTTTGAATTTCTAAAAAATTTTCCTGACGATCTGCCCATATTCGGAATTTTATCTTCTTTATGTTCCTAAAGAATAAACTTCAATTCGTTGTAATCGGTAAAACCAGTCGAAAGTTATGACTTTTTTTTTTCGGGGGGGGGGGCATGTCAAATCAGAGTTTGGGCATGTTTTGATTTGTCCAAACATATTTCAGTAAATTCGGGAAAAACATTTTCATCTGACATTGCTCCATAAAAAGAGTCAAGAGTCATAACTTTCAAATTTCTGGACTGATTTTGATAAAGATAAAGCCTATTCGTCTACTTAGAAAATATTTTTTAAGAATATTTGAATTATTTGCTGAATAAGACCAATTAACATAAAACATTTTGGGGGACACTCCGTATATAACATGATGTGCTATCCATGAATTTCTTAAGTACTAGCTGTTAGATTGTACAATGTTATTTGACCATGATGTGCCTAAAATACGCTGTGTGAATCTGGGACTTCCAAATCAGTGTTTAGTGCTTTCAAAAGGCTAAATCATGTCAACACAAAAACGATACAAGTAGACCAAGCAGAATTTTTTTTCTTCGGATCTTACATCCTCATATACGGCCAATACACCATGTTTATTTAGTAATTATGAAAGGGAAATTTTTTGACGTAATCGCAATTGAATGGTGGCGGAATTATTCTGTCCTTTCTGGATCTAGTGTTGAAAATAATTTCAGAATCGTTAGTGGTTGACATAAAGAGTTAGTGGATTATAATACAGTTATTTCTTTTTTAAATACTTCTGATAACTCTTGTGTTATTGGTTTGATTTTAGAATCGTCAGTGGTCGACTATTGGGTAGTTGAGTCATGACTCAATGATTGGGTGTTTTTATCTCACTGGTCAACACTTACAAATCTATAGCCTATTATACCGGTTTAGATTAAGGTTATTTAATCATACACGTTTTTATTTAATATTTATGTATAGCCCTATTGTTCATAATTTTGTCTGCATGATCGTCGGTGGTCGACTTTTGTGTAGTTGAGCCATGGCTCAATAACACTCAATAACACCCAAGTGTGGCCAACACCCACACTTGGGTGTGTGCCGGGTTGGATCAAGACTCTTGAATCGTGACTGAATCGTTTTTTTATATTTCTAACTCCCTTGTTAATAATTTGATTTCAGAATCGTCAGTGGTCGACTATTGTGTAGTTGAGCCATGTCTGAATGACGGAGTGTGTATCTCACTAACCAGCACTCACACTTGTGTGTGCCGAGTTGGATGGACGGGGAGCTACTGTGGTAAGTGTACCGTAACAAGGGGTGAATTGGAACATCGGCGTGAATAGGGACGCTTCTTCTCCACGAGTCCTTCTACATGCCATCAGATGATTCCATTCTATAATCATCCTTGGTGGAGACTTTTGTGCAATCTGCAACATTTTGACAATATTTATTTCAAGAGAGAAAGAAAATGTACATTTTATTTTTTACATCAATGTCGTTAATTTTTATGATTATCTGATGTTCATGTATTGTGCTACTCATTTAACAGTGAAGAATATATTAAGCTCGAAAATACCCCTGCCTCGCAACGAAGGGGCCCTCCTTCACAATGGCTTGCGGAAAAGATAATACAGTCTGTAATCTTAGACTCTGTTTCATGCACTACACAATGCAATGTACAAAATACAACACTATAAAAGCCAATGATTTGCCTGCAATCAGTTTCGACCTAAATTCCGCTTTTAATCAACGTCAAAATAATTTGAACTGAATACCAAATGTTTATTATCGAAAACGAATACATGTACCCGATTCTCTTACCTCATCAAACTATTACAAAATTGTTCGAAAATGTTGGGCAAGCGGGATATTTGTCGCGACCACTCCTAATTCATGGAACAATGTTCCAAAGTTTGTCAAGACAGCTAGACAGTTCCCTCGCAACATTTTAGAAGTACCTTAAGATTCACCTGTTTAGGTAAATTCCCGCTTGCCTGCACTTGTTCTAATTATTAGGATTGTTTTGCTATTTCTCCTTAAATTGTGTTCTATAATGTTTGCTGTGTATTGTTTGTTGTATGTTGTCTTTTATTTAAAGCGGGTTGTATCGTGTGTACCTTTTCCAAAGGTGCTTTAGAAATCAATATTATATTGTATTGTATTATTCTTTTCCCTCGAACATGATTATGTTTGTATTATATCTTCCAGAGACATCGTTGTCACAAGCGTGCGAAGATCGAATGCCTTGTGAAAACGGGGCAAGCTGTACAAATGAGGGACTTGATGATTACTCTTGTGATTGTTTGGACGGGTGGAAGGGAACGAACTGTGAAGTTGGTAAGTATGATACCAAATTACTGATAAATAATTACCAAATTATTGATACTCAATTTTTCCCCGATCAAGCACTTTTTCGTTTTTTGAGAAGCATTGGGGTGAATTTTTAAGCCCTCTTACGACGAAGTCAACGTACTAAAAACATTCGATGGCATGCAGAGATGTCAACCGTTCCAGAACATGCACCATGTGTGCTATCAAAACAACTTAAGGCTTTCATCACAACTAAATGGCAGAGAGTATGGTTACTGTTGTCATGTTTTCTCTCACTTTTCTTCACCTGCTTTTTAATTCGCATTTTTGATTTTGTCCCATGCATATTTGGGAACGGCTAGCATCTCTGCTGATTGCATCAAAACTATATTTTCATTATCTCACATGAACTAGATTTCCTAAAAGCGAATGATGATAAAAACCATTATCATTGTCATCATCATCATCATCACCACGACCAGCATCATCAATATCTTCATCATCGTCATCACCATCATCATCATCACCATCATCATCACCACCACCACCACCACCACCACCACCACCACCACCACCATCATCATCTGAAAGTGACACCAGTGTAAACTGCACATACATGTAGTAAAATTGGTATTCACTATAACCGTTCTTTCAGATGATGGTTGCAAAAAATGACAGGGTGTGACCTTTTGTGACATAAGCCCTTAGAGGGTGTCTAAACGTAAGCAGAGTGTTTTTTTACTCGTTTCATTTAGATAAATCGTAACTTATGACATTTTTTTCTTGGATTCTTTTAGACCAAAACGAATGTCAGGACCCTGATATATGCGGCGAAGGAGAGTGTAACAACTTGGATGGATCGTATGAATGTGACTGCTATGATAACTGGACTGGAGATAACTGTGGTAAGATCAATCAAATTCCAAAAGAATATAGTTTCGCGGTATTTGTGCATTTTCTGAGCTTTCACCTGAGTTGATAATTACCGCGGCCTATTTGCAAAGAAAATTTCACTTTCTAAAAACGTATGGAAATTTCCTTGGGAGCGTAAACCAATATCAGATATATATGGAAAAATATAAGAAGAACAAATTTATTAGACCCCGTAGCATAACGATTTGCGTTTAACTGATTTTAACTTGAAAGAGCATAAAATCTAATCGGTTGCAAAATTACCCTTAATTGTAGTGTATGCCATGGTTTTAACGAACACAAAATAAATATCGAAAGTAAGTTTCGGGAGCACAAAATATACATGAACTATTGTTTGATAACATCACCAAGCATAACGATAGAGAAGGGATTTTGTAGACCCTCGATTGCAAGCACATGGAAAACGGACCCCAAAGCAACAAAATCGATTCCGAGTTTTTGTTTGCTTGCTGTTGTTTAGAGGGCTTATCACAGCAAAGTTTGAACCCATACTACGTTCAGTACGGGCCTGCACGCCACAATGTGTGTGTATGTGTATATTAGTATTTATGTGAGAATATGCGTGTTTGTGTGTGTATGGGTGTGTGTGTTTGTGCGTGGGTGTTTATGGTTTCATCGATGTATGCCATTCCCAAATCAATTTGTACTAAATAAATGCACAATTACTTTCTCTCCAATACAGATACTCAGGAACCATATTGTACTACGGGCCCGTGTGATAATGGAGCAACTTGTGTGGATGATGTTACAGACATCAATTCATATACATGTATATGTACAGCAGCCTGGCAAGGCGACCAATGTCAAATAGGTAAAAGGCTCACACAAACGCACACACTACACACACACACACGCGCGTACACAACACACACACGCATACACACACTCACACAAATTTACGCAATCTATAAAGTCAGAGTGTTAAGTCGAGGACCGATTGTACAGACATCAATTCATATACATGTATAATTATGTACAGCCAACCAGCGGCCTGGCAAGGCGAACAATGTGAAATAGGTAATAGTCTCAATCATACAAAACACACACACACACACACACACACACACACACACACATAATACACACAATATTAAAGTTAGGGTATTGAGTTCAACACAGACTCGACTTTCGCCAACGTCATAAAATTGATAGAACAACATAATTGCTGAATTGATTCAATTTATGTTGGTTTCATAGTGTTTTAGTCTAAAATGCATTTATACATTTTATAAGTTATTTTTTATATTATTCTGGAGTTCAACTTTACAAATATCAAGTTATTGGTAAATCTACAAACTCATTTTGGCATGTGCCGTTTTAGCTCTATATAGGGTCATTTAACTTCTGTTCTGTAATTTTGACTTTGACAAATGCTGAACAAGCACTACAACTACAATGAAGTTAACACATCTGGTGAATTTCTTACACGAGTATCGAATGTGTATCTTTACCATGTTTACGGTGTATACTCGCATGCCAACATCATCGATCTATTCCAACCGATGATGTAAAATACTAGATACGGATATCTAGTTGAGCTCTGACTTGGGCAGAATCATTATGCCGTGAAATCAAAGCATTTCATTAAACTATATAGTTACAAGTATAACGTCCGCATTGTTTGCTTCTAATTCTATGCATCGATCCAGTTTTACTGAGACTATAGTACAGAAAATAGTAACATATGTGAAGCTTTTCTCAAAATTGTGATTCAAAAGTAAGGACATTTTTATTTTTTTTGTTATTCTAATTTGATGAATCAGATGTTGACGAATGCAGTGTTACTCCAACAATCTGTGGTGACAACGGCAACTGCGTTAATACGGAAGGTTCGTACTACTGCGACTGTGTTGACGGATGGAGTGGACTCGCTTGTACCGTGGAAGGTATGTAGACTGAAAATGCTATATGCCAAACGTATATAAGCTTCTTTTCTGTTGCCGTGTGATTTATTTTTTTATGAGAAGAACAGCAAGAAGAATAAATAAAGGAATAAGAAGAAGAATAGCAAAAAGAAAAGAATAACAATCAAGAAGAAGAAGAGGTAGAAGAATAAAAAGAATTGAAAGAAGACGACGACGAAAAAGAGAAGAAAAAAAATATGGTAATTAATGATAGTAATGATTACGATGATAATTGTGGTGATGGTAATAATAAAAACAATCAAATGATAAGGGGCAATAATAATCACAAGGATATGAGCATTCCCATTAGATTGGTCTACCTGTTTGTTTGACCGGTTATTCTTTCTCCATTTTACTTATTTTCACTATTTGCGCTAAGCAAGCTTGGTGCGAATATGATTTGGGAACATAATCGATATCTTACATAAGTCTTGAGATACGAGAGGTGACTTCTTTTCGAAGGGTGCATGATCCCATNCAAACGAACATAATTTATGGGCATGCACATATAACAATTATATCAATAGTGATTAAATGTACACAAATAAAACTTTGCATGTATTCAGATGATTTATGAATATGTTCTAGAGTAAATACACTAAAGCTTTGCATAATTCATTGTTTCATTTCTTTCTTCATTTTTCTCTCTTCTTTCCAGTCGTCAGCTCAGCATTATCCTCCGGTAAGTTTTGTACTACAAACTTTGAGCCATTGTTTTGTTGCATAACCGGGATATATTCTTTATTTATAGGATAGTTTTATAACTACCCAAATGATCATGATGATGTATTCTGATATCATTTTTTTCATTGATTAATGACATTGTCACACATGAAGATCGTGTTATTTAAAAAAAATGTCAAATCAAGCTGGCTTAATTCATGTTATTACCTTCCGATTGATGAAAAACAACAAATAGTGAAACAGGAAGGAAGTGATTCAGGCACTATCAAGATATCTATGAAAAGTGAATAAAGCGTACACTACTGTACATTGTGCCTATATAATCAATAGGTGACATTTTTACTGTTACTTTTTTTTCCGCCCAAGTATAGTTTTGGTAAAGATTAATAAATGTGAATATTTTGGAAGATTGTCATGACATATAATTCTTATATACACATTTTGAGACCGTAGCATATTTTTGTACGAACTGATTCCCTGGAAAATTTGAATTTGACCGTTAAATCATATTTAGCGCCGTCTGTAGGTTATAAAAACATTTCACTTGTTATCGGGCATATACAAATTTATTTCCGAGATTTGACAATAGAATGATAAAAAGGTATACACAACAATAAAATTCTGAAATTTTCATCCAATTATGTGCATGAGAAGTCGTCCTTTATCAAGAAAGAAAATATTGAATCAGTGTCGGGGGACACGACACTGAAATACTTTGCACATTTTAGGTTATATCTTTTCCAAAAACTCGTTCATTTTTAGCACAATCTTTTCTGCAACATGTTCATAATACTAGATTTCATTTTATAAAGATTTGAAGACAATATTTGGCGATAAAAATATTCGCTTTTACCAAAACTTTACTTGGGCTGTTAACGTTGATTTTGACGCCAAATAATATCGCAGCTTAGTTTATGTGCATCATCAACCATTTATGTTACATTCAGAATCTGACAGCTGAATATTTTTAACGAAAACAATGTCTTTAAACAACTGTTTTATCTAACCTATATATCCTCTGCAGGGAGGCATGTGTCTTTGTATATTCCGCATCTAAAAGGCACACAGGAAAGTATTGCTTTTAGACAGATTCCAACCGATTTCTAAACCTATTTGCTAATGGTTTTAACACTTTTTGAAATATTCATTACAGATCAGATCATCATCATAGCTGCCAGTGCTGGAGGTTTTGTGTTGATTCTTATAGTGGTGATCAGTATATGTGCTTGTATCTGTGCAAGGTAATGATTTCATTTTTATCATGTTTAATTGAATACTCTTTTATTTAACGAACAAGTAAACGGGGGCTTGGGGCGGCCCTCTCCCAATTATGAATTCATACGAGCAAAATTCCATCTACTATAATTTATATGCGACCGATCCCCTGCATTTATAAAAGCTTCTTTTCATCGTTCATGTTCCTTAATTGTAATAAGTTTTGTTTATAGCTGTACTGCACCAACTATATGTTTATATTGCATACATTAATCATGTTAATACTTTTAGCTGAAAACGATAAACTGCAATTATGGCTTTAGAAAGTATCATCGTGATGACAATAATTCACGGCGTCCAAACATTGGACAGGTTCGACAATTTGACCGGTACTCCTGAACATCTTCAGGCAATGGACAAGCATTCTATAACTCGCTGTTAAATTAACATTTCAAAAGGACAGATTGAGGAGTGATGGCAAATTCACACTTAACACATGTTGGATCCAGCATTTCACCGGTTAGGTCCGCCATGTTTGAATTGTCAATCTACCATTTTGAAAAGATTTTCAGGGTGAAGACTTTTTGTTTTAAAAGACCGCTCTAGCTGTCTTGTGTACATAGGCACTATATGGGTGGGAGATCGTTTTCATCTCCTTAAATCATTGTTCAGGTGGAAATGTATTTAATCTGTAGAATATATGATACTACCCACTAAATATGATTTTCAATATGATTATTATATTTCTACAGAAATTCTGCAGTCCAGAAAGCGTCCAGTTCAGAGGCCACAGACGGGTTTTCCGGACAAACCACCGTCGCGCACCAGAACCCGGCCTACCAACCCGACTATCCATCCGAACCCGGCTCGCCTCCGGCATACGAACCGATTGGTAAGCCTCCACTGCCTCCTTCAACGCTACCCAGACTCTCCCCGGATAACACCTACCAAATACCCGATCCTGCATTCCCACTACCTGATCCTCCTTACCAACTACCCGACGCGGCCGCGTCGGGTATCCGGAGCACGCCGTCAATCACAACCAACGGGTATTTGCGACCGATGGCATCGCCGGGTATCCATTCAAAGGAGGCGCCTGACTATCAGAACTATTTGGAACCGGATATGGATTCGAACCATTATCTCCCCATGGACGGTGGTGGACAGACTAGCCCCTCTGGACAACATTACGATCACATATACGAGGCATTACCGGAATCTGCCCGATATGCTGAAATAACAGATTAAAAGACAGATAAAATATGATATTCTAAAAAGTACTAATGTATTATAATCATGTTATAATCATATGCAATCAATATTATGGATGCCCGCGTCGTGGTGGGTTCTGACCAAAGAGCTTTAGCTCTTTGGTTCTGACTTGAAATCGCCTTTCAACTAGAGGATCGGTGATTCGAATCCCACCCGTGACGTTAATTTCCTTCGGCACGAAATGTATCCATAATGTGCTGCACTCCACCCAGGAGAGATGAATGAGTACCGGTAGGAAGAAATTCATTGAATGCAGTGAGCGTCATATGCTATAGCCATGCTATTGCTGGGCAATAATGCACGGAGCGCTTTTAAGCGCTATGCTAGTAATTATGTTGTGTATCATTATCATTATTATTATATTATCAAAATATCAATTCTAGGAATGCAAGTGATCCTTATACTCAATATGGCTTAATTGGCCGTAGATATCTTTTATGATTTCTCAGCATTTATGATTTCGACAAATGACTTTGTTAATAGTAGCAACCGAGGGATATCATCAAAAATTGAAGGAATAATTAAGATGAGTGGGGTTTTCACTCTTTTCGAAAGAAGGACCCTATGGGTATTGTTTTCCCTATATTTTTACCACTTGAGGTAATTTCTTAAGATATTCTTTACCTGCTTACGAATCTTTCTTGCTCTTTAAAGAACCTGAATTTATGCTCGACAGTTGCTAAGTAAGAACATATAGAACCGTAAAGAAAACATTATAATGCTACAATCTTGGACAGGTAAAAACAAATCCCTTTCCTATTTCAAGCATTCACGATTGTTTTAATTTCCAGCTTTCATGCGTTTGCAAATCTAACAAACATGACAAAGGAAAGATGAGACAGCAGCCCCGTTTCCATCATCTCATAAATTGAGAAAAAACATCTTTAAAAAAACCCAAAAAATCTTTGAATTATCATTTACTTTTTCCTTTATAATCAAAATCTTTCCTCAATTTTGGATAAACAAGTATCCGATAATGCATACAATATAACTTTACATATAATTATGCATGTTCTTTTTACTTGATCCTGAGTGAGTTTTTACGCATCCTTTTTTTAAGAATAGCCTCGCATCATGTTATAGTCCTATAACATCGATCACTTTCCATAGATAACTATATATTTTCAAACATCGAATAAATGTAGTTTGCATTATTATACTGATTGAATAATTAATGAAAATAATATGGGCGATAAATCAGGATTATAGATTCTGTTGATTTTGTGTTAGATGATGTAAACTTTTCTTTATATATATATTTTGAACTATATTTTTCTATTTTAAACTGTATATATTTGTCAACGAATCAGGTCTGAACTTATTCATATTTACATGGTACCTATATGTTTTACACATGTGAAATAGGCATAGGTTGACTATGGAAAGAAAACGTGCAGAGAATCAAGGAAATTAGACAGAAAGTATAGTTATACTTTTAATTTGTTACGTAATCGATGCTGTGCAACATGGGTATAATTATGTATTATAAGTTTATTATCTTTGTCATAGAAGTATATAATTCCAGTAATGTCAGAAGGGGAAATAAAAGAGGAGAGAAGAGATGGAGAGAGGCCGAAAAAGAGAGGAGGGATGTAAGTTTGGATATTTTGACAATTCACCTGAGAGATTGTGTAAATAAGATGAAAGTTTTTTTTACAACTCGCTTATCATTATTTCACATTATGATCTCAAAAGCAATAAATATGATTTGTAATCAGCCGTCGGGTGTTATTTATTGTTTTGTCGTGCAAGGTTTCTGAGAGCGTCAACACATTGTACATATGTATGCATAACCAAGGTGATGATCATGTACACACACCCAACACATACACACACACACACACGCACCTACATACAGACACACACACATGCAGACACACACACACACACACACACAACACTTACACAGACACGTAAATGAAGTGGCGTTAGGTAGTAAGTGTTGTTAGAAACATATAGTGCATTTTAACCGTAAGGTCGAAAATGCTTCAAAAAGTGTATCCTTGTAAAAACATTATGAGCACCATTTTGTGCACAATGTTGCATTTTTTTTTTTATTGTTCCTTTTATCCGAGGGTGCAATATTTCAAGTTTTCCTCGATGCAATATTTTATAAAGTACTTTGAAATCTTAATAGTTGTTGAATTCGACCCACGGAATTAGGGATCGCTTCATTCTAAGCCAAATGCTCTAGCGACTGAGCTGTTGGTCTTTGATTTCGACCGATGGATGGACTTGTAAGACATCCAACATACTCCGTATCCGTGAACAGCGGAAACGCATTTCCGGTCTACCTCAAGGGATGACACTCAAAAGGGAAAAATAGATAAAGTATTCATTTGGGGCTCATCACTTCGGATGTTTTAATCCGAAGTGTTTTTAACAGCTCAGTCAAACGAGCGTCTGACTTGAAATGAAGAGACTGCCATGATTTTGAACTAAAATATTGAACCGTCCTCCACGAAAAGGGTGAATTTGGCATCTACAGCAGTCATATTGTACCTGTGTTGCTTTTTTGCACCCCTGAAGACTCCAACAGAAGAACACATGGCAGCCGGGCGGATCCAGCTTTTTCTACTTGTCATTTTTCTACTTGGCAGCCCAAAGGGGGATTGACCCCCCCCCCCCCCCCCCCCCCCCCCCCCCCC
>BQKZ01003052.1:42011-52562 GCA_036244855.1 Temnopleurus reevesii | reverse complement strand
TGCCTTTCAATTAAAGGTATGCAACTACAGCCAAACTAATGTGTGTCCACCTGTCGTTTTTCAGAAAAACACAAAAAACTGAAATTTCAGTAGGGGTATGAATAATTTTGTTGTTAACTGTATATTTTTTTCTTGTCAGCTGAGCAGAGAGAAGGTCACGTGATAAACGCCTACGCCCCCCATTGGCAAACCCTGTAGGCCAATCCTTCTCTGCTCACCCCTCCCCGGTAAACGATTACATATTGGAAGCTGCTACCGTGTCTTTTCATCTTTAGATAACAATTGAATTATTTTGAATACTTTTGATTAAATAGAATTAACTGAAAAACGAAGGCCGAAGGAGATGGGGGAGTTGTCCGTTGCTTCATTTAAATGCATTACTGGATGCCTTTATCCCCCACCCCTTTATTTCAAGGGGGGCCGAAGGGAGCAGTGAGGACTTCTATCATGATAAATTGAAAGTCATTATTTTGTATAAGGTAAAACAATAATGACTTTGATAATGATAATTAATGATTTTTTTCTTGTTAGCCGAGCGGAATGAGCGGAGTCACAATTCCTGTCCTGTATCCTCCCCTGTGCACCCTTCTCGGGGAAATGATCAGAGTTCAGAATCCGTTTCCTTTCAGCCCCCCCCCCCCCGGCTGCAGAGGAATCGATTATATTAGATTTAAAAAAAAATGGTTGTTTAACTTTATTTGATGTACTGTCGGTAAATAAAGAAAAATGTGATGATCAAAATGTCAAAATTTGAACTAAATCTAAGAATCCATATTCACGAGTTAAGAATTTTCATTGTTTTGACAATTGTATTTTGGTAAGACCTTAACAGCGCATTAATTTTTGTGGTTAATTCCCCTTAGACCTATTGTTTTGTGATCGTCTCTTCGTAGTGTACCCGCGATCGACAGCTGTGTGCGCTGAAATAAACCTGTGAATGGTAGCAGATGGTTTAGGATTGTGTTATGAGTTATTTACATCCAGCGCTAACTGACATGACTACATGTAGGATGTAGTAATGAAGAAAATTAAATCACGATCAAAATGGGATGATGTTATTATTATTAATAGTGAAGTTACATTCGAATATTACATGCGCAAAGGAAATAACTCTGACAAAAAATATCTTTTTAATCGATTGAAATCACCGACCCGTTTATTCAAATGAAATGTTAAAACAATGGTGTTATTTCGAGGAGGGGGTGAGTTTTAACCCTGCAGCAGTAGCTTTGAAGCGAATTGTTCCAGTTCGAAATTTTACGAATATATGTCAATCAAGGCAAATGGTATAATGGAGTTTATTAGAGCATACTGGACCAAATAACCCCCATTTTCGTTTCAATCGGGACAAAAATAGTCTGGGTTTTTTTCTACAGGAATCCCATTGTTCTTAAAATAGCGTCGGTTGGTTGGACAAATTTGTATTTTATTTATATGCATTATCATTTTTCTAAACACATTTAATATAGAAAAAAGAATATAAAAATGGTTTTCAGGCGACATGATTTCGACATAATATTTCCATAACACCTTATTGTTGCTTTGTCGGGTAAGCCTTGGGCAAGCTTTCAGGTCGCCAAGAACAACTTCTGTGTATAGAGTACGCATAAAATTTGCATTAGTAAAGAATTTCATTACACTATGGGCTTGTAACATTTTGCATAGATTTACGATTAATATTGATGACAAGTCAAATTTCACTCGTTATATAGGCACAAGAATTGACACATCGGGTGCAAAATAAAATAACATAAAAACTTACCAACAGGCGGAGTATCTTGAGCTGATAATTGCCGTAAGCTCAACAAAACGAGGCACAATAAAATGAGTTCAATCCTTACAAATGATATTACCATTTTGGAAACTTCATGTATGTACAACAATTGAATTGTTTTGAAAAATTCTGACAAATTTCCGAGGAGAAGTATTAATGAGAAGATTTCTCTCCGATGAACGAGTCGATGCGGTGAAGAATAACAGATCTTCCAGTTTAATTACTTGTCGGATATACGAACGGTTTAGGTAATATAATCTAAGAATGTAAGATCAGATGAAATCAGATCATTGAAATCAAATATAGTCCAATAGACTGAGTAAAATCGTCCTTATTCAGAAAGAGTAATTATTCGATTGAAAACGTGGAATCGCTGTTCTCACTCGTCTGTTTGTGGATGTACCGTGGTCTTAAAATTGAGACTTTTTGCAGTAAAGTAATTGTCTTCATCTTAGTATCGCATGAGTAATATGCATGAGCTACTCTTTTGTGAATAGTAATGTTATGAAGCGTAATATCGGAGGAAAGAATATCATTCTTTCAACCACATTTAACCCCTATACACTTTTAAAGCAAATAATAATATTATAGGAAATTCACACCAACAGACTGATCCCACCCTGCTCTCAAACCGCATCAATAAAATTATAATTTTTACTGTCTTATTCCGATCGAAATTGAAGATTATTTTTCTCAATCGTGATTGTACAAATTCATTGATTAAAAAGCATTAAACTATAGTTCATAGTCCGAATTGGAGTTAATTCAGTTTTACAGTCTGTAGATCTGACTACCCCAGGCGAGCATTTCTTTATTCATTCTTTTTTTTAATAAGATACCACCGAAGTTAGATTGAGATATATCATACACATTATTTTGCTGGTATATTGTGTTCAGTTGATTTGTTTATACCTTTTTAACACTACTATTCTAGAATGAAAAAAAAAAAACATGGATTAGTTCCAAACAAAAGACTTATTATTCTTAAATAAAATATTTATAGGTAAACAAACATAACATACATCGTACACAAATATTTCACATAAGCTTATAATAGAGTACATTTCAATTCCGTGAATTGCAATTCAATGAAAGAAATTTAAAAACCGGAAAATACCCCCCCCCCCAAAAAAAAAAAGAATTAAAAAAATCAAGTAAATTTGAAAGACTATGTGACAAAATTCCTGAACGAAAATAAAATTTGATGTCATATGGCGTGGATTACTGTATCAAGCGGAACCTCAAAACGGTCTGCGATACAGACTACATAAACTTGCGGACACGTGTGCAATAATTGCACAGCACTGATTGTGTAATTAGTCTCATAAATGCAAATATTTTATTAACCTTTTCTCTAAGCTTTACCTTGCCAAGTGCAAAACGCATATTGCAAGTACACATTATGTTCATGGGGGGGGGGGGGGGGGGACGGAATTCTACAGTTAGTATGACATATTCTTGATCTCATTTCATGTGCTGTCCCAAGGCAAAAAAAAACTGTTCGGATGCTCAAAAATTAGTTTTGTAAAAATTGCGTCTGTTCGTAGGATTTTTTTTCTTCAAATCTTTGGAACATTTCATTAAAGAAATGAGACTTAGAATGGAATTAAAAGCCCTAACATTTCTGAAAATGGCCTGTCATGATTTATTTTACATGTTTCTTCACAATCTTTCTGATAATGACTTTTCAGCTTATTTTTTTCTCATGTTTTTCATATGATTTTACTGTTATTTTTTTAAAGTGAAAAGCAAAAAAAAAATAATACAATTTCAGGTCGAGCTATATTCACACAAGGGTCAGGACTGTCTCGGGCATCCAAACATTTTCATTTTTTTTTCTAGTTTTTCTATANTAATCCTTACAAATGATATTACCATTTTGGAAACTTCATGTATGTACAACAATTGAATTGTTTTGAAAAAATCTGATAAATTCTGGAGAACTAATAAGAGGATTTCTCTCCAATACACGCGTCAATGCGGTGAAGAATAACAGATCTCCCGGTTTAATTACTTGTCGGGTATACGAACGGTTTAGCTAATATAATCCAAGAATGTAAAATCAGTTGTGAATATTTCATTGAAATAAAATATATTCCAATATATATTGAGTAAAAATCGTCCTCACTCAGAGAGAGTAACTATTATCGATTGAAAACGTGGAATCGCTGTTCACACTCGACTGTTTGTAAATGCAATGTAGTCTTAAACATAAGGCTTTTTTTGCATTATTTCATTTTTTGTGGTAATAAACTCAATAATCTATATAGCATCGCATGAGTATTAGCCATGACTTCCTCTTTTGTGAATATTAACGCTGTGAAACAAAATATCGGAGAAAGTATATCATTATTTTGACAGCATTCCACATATTAAAGCAAACAATCACATTAGCAAGCGAGCATTTATTTGTTTATTAAAAAAGAGAAGATGCTTTCGAAGGTAGATTGATATATGTCATACACATTTCCAGGTATATTGTGTTCAATTCTGTTCCTTTTTAACACCACTATTTTCTTATGCGAGGAGTATGGAAGATTTATGAGATTTTATTTCTTTCCACCAGTTATTGGAAATAAAAGGCATTTCATATTTTTAGTAAAATTTGTCAAGGCACAATGCTCAAATTGCAAAAGCATTTCAAATAAAATGATACAAAAGTCAGTGAATTGTACTTCTACGAGCGAAAAACACTCAAACGATTTAAAAATCGCAATAATTGAAAATAGAAATGTATAAGTATGCGACAGACATTCCAGAAATAAAATAAAATTTGACTGGTGCTTATTACTAAGGGGAATCCCAAAACGGTCTACGATACAGACTACATAAAACTTGCGGACACGTGTGCAATAATTGCACAGCACTGATTGTGTAATTAGTCTCATAAATGCAAATATTTTATTAACCTTTTCTATAAGCTTAACCATGTCAAGTGCAGAAAGCGTATTGCATATATATTGTGTTCGGGGGGGGGGGGGTTCTAAAGTTAGTATGACATATATTTGATCATATTTCATGTCCCAAGGCAAAAACAAATGTTTGGATGCTCAAAAATGAGTTTTGGAAAAATTGTGTCTGTTCGTAGGATTTTTTTTCCTTCAAATCTTTGGAACAGATTTCATTCAAGAAATGAGACTTAGAATGGAGTTAAAAGCCCTAAAACTTCTGAAAATGACCTGTAAGGGTTTATTTTACATGTTTATTCACAATCTTTCTGATAATGACTTTCAGCAACAACAAAAAAAAAGCAAAAAAAAAAAAAAAAACCTCAGGTCGAGCCATTTTCAGAGGGTCAGGTCTGTCTTGAGTATGCAAACATTTTCAATCTTTAAGTTTCATGTTTTTTTCATGATTTTCTATAATTTTACTGTAATTTTTTTCAGTGAAAAGAAGAAAACAAAACTCAGGTCGGGCTATTTTTGGAGGGTCGAACGTCTGTCTTGGGTATCCAAACATTTTCGTTTACCTATAGTGAGGGGTGTGGGTAAATTACCCCCACCCGTACAAAAATGTAAGTTGGGTCGACATGCAACAAAAATGACCTACTTAAACAAAATGAAAAACCAGGCATTTGAAAAGCAGAATATGTTAATTTCAATCTAGTTAATTGAGTTTCATTCCATCAAGCATAGAACATATATATTTCATAATCATATCGATCGTTAACCATTTATATAATGAATTTTATTCATGACTGGGTGAACATAAACTGTTAATATCTATAGGTGTCAAAAATCCCTTGCACCAAAATGGGCTTGAATTGATCCCAAACAACTCTTCGTAACAATAGCGTAATTACTCCTATTCAGAGAAATTCGCTTCAGCCATCGATTAATAAGGGTTTTATGCCATTTTGACAGACAAAAATACCTCAAGTTGCACCTTGCATAACATGTTGAAGTAATCTAAATCACCACGATTCCTAGAAACTGCCCACGTCATTTTTACAAGTGCACCAATCGCAATCTCCGTGTTAGTACACCCTGTAGATTTGATTCGAAAAACAAACCGTTGATTACCTAGTTAAGTCTCTGTGTTTGTCGATAAAACAAATAGCATGCTTATTATTTGACACTGGCCATTCACAAACTAAATACGAGCAAAATACACTGGTAGCAATAAAAGAGAATGGAACATGACACTGGACAGTTAAAAGAGAAGGGGGCCACCTTACTTCATGCATCATTTCATCATCACCAAATAAGAGAGGGGTAGTTCGGCAGTGAGCTGAATCTTACGGAAGGATCACTCTTAAGAAGTATACAGTATTTCTTTTTACCAAAAAACCCACGTTTGCAAAGTCCTGACACATTCTAGAAGAGAAGTTCATCAGAAATTATGTCAAAGATGATGTTTGCCATCTTCGCTACGTGTCTGCTTTGTGCATCACACGCACAATTGCAAGGTAAGCTAATTCAACCATTTCATATAGAAAAAAGAGTGCCCGTTTTGTCAACCAAATGCTGGCCATACTTTAACAATATTCCAAGAATGTTTCTTGACTAGACAGATGAGTTTTATTTCATTAAAATCGGCCGATCTAATTAAGAGTTATGTAACATTTTCTCGAATAAGGGAAACAAAATGGTCACGTTACAATGAGAAAGGATTTCAAAGACCATTGTGCTTTTATCATTTTATCGTTTACCGTAAACTTTGTTTTATCTTGTATAATAGTACTTACCGTGTTCTTTCAATTTCCTCGTCTCTTGCAATTTCTGCAAATAATTTTGTTTTCGATTTGATATGTTTTTGTTATATTCATATCCATTTCGTTGTAGTGTACATTTGAAGTTTTCCTTTAATATAGGACCCCATTGTAAATAAGCTTTCAACCTTTTATGGGCTAATCCTGTCATTGGTCACATACTGTATTTCTGTCTGGACAAATAAATAATACAAAACAACATCATTTTTTGTGGAGCGACGTCAGATCAAAGTGGCATGATTTGTGTTGTGCAGCAGGAATTTCTCTCATTCCGTAGTTCCCACTTTTCAGTCATAATTGTTCAATTCACTTTTTCTTTTTCTTACATTATCATACATCATTGGTTGTTGAGTTATTTTATAAATCGTCATTATTTTTTTCATGTAGGGGTAACGCAAATATTTAAAGTTATGACACGTTATTCATTCTCGGAATTGAAATCGCTTTAATCTGTTTTCCCTCATCATCCTATAAAAATTATTATTCTTGCTTGGTGCGTTTCTCATTTCGTCGATACCAAATATGTGAATGACGAAAAGGAAGATTGAAATGAAGTAAACAATGACTGAACACAATCAACGAAGTTTATGGAGTACAAAATGTAATTGAAAAAGGCTCAGAAAATGGGCGATACTGAGTGAAGAGATTTCTGTTTTGGTAACATAATTATGTCATATATTTTGATTTAAACCTACTGTCCACACAACATAAACCCAACAAACACGTATTTTAACCAAGCATTGTCTCAAATATGTAAGTGGGACATATTTAAACCGATATTTGTGTTAAATATGTCCACATTTTGGTAGAACTTTCAATTATTCCGTAAGTTGGGCTTGGGCATAGCTGTGATGACATATTGTCATGATTGTTGCCCAGTGTTTGGCAAACTTTAAGCAAATCTATTTTTACGAAATAACACAAATACAGATAACTGGAAGTTGTATCAGTCTTCTTTAATTTACTAAAAATACTCGATATTAATTGTCCACCTCTCTCTAAATACGGCCATCAAAATTACTTCGACGGCTAAACAATTTATGAGGGCATGCATTGTGTAGCATACAAAGAATTCTCATGTTGGGGATTTTTTTTAAAGATTACATCGACCCGCGAGGTGATATCGAATTTCAATGCGAGTGCAGGATAATAATTTCCACAAATTTACATCAATTCGCATTACTGAACATACTTGTCTTTTCTTCTACAGATGGTCATGTTCGTCTTGTCGGAGGCACCTCTGATTCTGAAGGTCGAGTTGAAGTCAGCTACAACGGAGAATGGGGAACTGTCTGTGATGATCATTGGGATGTCACCGATGCGGGCGTGGTCTGTAGATCCCTAGGTTTCTTTGGCGCCCTTGAGGCTGTACCAGGGGCTGGATTCGGACGAGGAATTGGAACCATTGTTCTTGATGATTTAGAATGCATTCGTGTCGAGTCAAGTATCTTTGATTGTCCTCATCGTGGTCTTGGGGTCAGCAATTGTGGTCATGGAGAGGATGCTGGTGTTCGTTGCGAAGTTCAGCAAGTTCTTGAAGGTTTGTTCAGTATAACATATCCTCGGTGGCGTTTCTCCAAGATAAGAAAGACTCCAAGAATGACTTTAAGAACGACTGATATTCGTTCTTGTGGGTAACGGATCATCACATTACGCGCATGCAGAGCAAGAAGTGATACCAGTAGTTCTTAAAGTTGTTAATGACGTTTTTTCTTAACTTGGTGAAACACCGCCCTAGCTGTTCATCTGTAATTTCGAACAATGTAATTTCCTGTACAGTATCATGGAAATGTATTGAATAATGCACAATCGTTCGCTATTCTAAAGTTCTTTCAGGGCAAACATTCTCCTGTTCTGCATGTAAGATTTTGAAATATACAAAACATTTCGTGAATATATATGACGAAACTCGACTAAAAAGAAGAATTAAGACAATTTCAAATTTTGATTATTCTCTTTTATACTTTGCATTTGACATGTTCCTTCTACAGATGGCCAAGTTCGTCTTGTTGGAGGAAACTCTGATTCTGATGGTCGAGTTGAGGTCAGCTACAACGGAGAATGGGGAACTGTCTGTGATGATTCTTGGGATACAAACGATGCCACCGTGGTCTGTCAATCTCTTGGTTTCCTTGGCGCTCTTGAAGCTGTCCTATCAGCTGGATTTGGAGAAGGAACTGGAATCGTTGTTCTTGACGATGTATTCTGCATGGGTACCGAATCAAGTCTCTTCGATTGCATAAATAATGGGCTTGGAGTTAGCAACTGTGCTCATGAAAAGGATGCCGGTGTTCGTTGTCATAATCTTGAAGGCAAGTTGATGAATAATGAATGCATTTTCCTGTATTTAGGAATAGAATTATGTTAAATGTGATTCATATCTTCAACCTTTCACTATATTTATACTGATTTGAAATGAGATACTACATGAAAAAAATAAACCTCCGCAAATGTCTTCGTCCAAATTACAAGGTATGTAATTGCAATAACGTTGTTTATATGCCAATGTGAATAAGAAAATGTTAAAAGAGATGTATGATAAAGCGGTTAAAGTTTTGTTTTGCTGTATCGGGTTTAGTCCGTTTGGGGGAGGTTAATGGTTGTCCAATGTTTATTCTTATTTGTATTTATCATATAAGTTCACACTTCAATTCTGTTTAATTATTCTACAGATGGCCAGGTACGTCTTGTAGGAGGTGAATCTGATTCTGAGGGTGGAGTAGAGGTCAGCTATAACGGAGAATGGGGGACTGTCTGTGATGATTCTTGGGATACAAACGATGCCACCGTGGTCTGTCAATCTCTCGGTTTCGCTGGCGCATTTGAAGCTGTATCGAGTGCTGGATTCGGACAAGGAACTGGAACCATAGTCCTTGACGATGTAAACTGTGTTGGTACCGAATCGGCGCTTTTCGATTGTCCCAATGCTGGTCTTGGCATCAACAACTGCGCTCACTCAGAGGATGCAGGCGTTCGCTGTTATGATCTGGAAGGTAAGTTTCTTTAAACAAAAGAACATATTCACGTCAGATACGACTGTATTTTCACCATCTTGGTGAAACTCCTCTATAACCACTTCTCAGTAGGCGTGTAGAATGTGTAGAAATTTAAATAGGCCCGAGTCACATAGAAGGTCGAATTGAGCACAACTGAACTAGATCTTTGCTCGAGTTACAGTCAACTGCCCCTGAACAAATGGCCGCGTTCAGTCGTGTTCCGTCTGGACATCTATGTGAATGTGGCATTATATTATCTGCAAAATTGTTTCAGTAGTGTCGGATCTTTGTGGTCATATGATGATCTTTCAAATCGCCGTTGATTTTTGTGGAAAATCCATGAAGTAGATGTATTGATAAAAGCTTTGCACCTCTTTTCTGCTTTAGATGTTCAAATACGTCCGTCTCGTGGAAGGCACATCTGATTCTTAGTGTCGAGTTGAGGTCAGCTATAACGGAGTTGATTTATGGGATTCAAACGTATACTTGATATTAAAAGATCTAAATGCGCGGCTGCACATGGAATATTCAGTGCCCTATCCACAAGAATTGTGTATCAGTGTGTCAATGCTTTATAATTTGGGGAATGTCTTCATTTCTTCCTTTAGATGGTCAAGTACGTCTTGTTGGAGGGACCTTGGATTCAGAAGGCAGAGTTGAGGTCAGCTATAACGGAGAAAGGGGAACTGTGTGTAATGAATCTTGGGATACAAATAATGCCACCGTGGTTTGCCAATCCCTTGGTTTCCTTGGCGCTCTTGTAGATGTTCCATAGGCTGGATTCGTAATATTCTAAATGTGTTTAACATGTATAATGTGAATATTTAGTGCCCTATCAGCAAGATTTGTGTATTAGTATATCAATCGTTCATTATCCACGGATAATTCCTTCATTTCTTTTTTTAGATGGTCAAGTACGTCTTGTTGGTGGTGAATCTGATTCTGAGGTCGAGTTGAGGTCAGCTACAACGAAGAAAGGAGTACTGTCTGTGATGATTCTTGGGATACAAACAATGCCATTCTGGTCTGTCGATCCCTTGGTTTCCTTGGCACTCTTGTAGATGTTCCAT
>BQKZ01003052.1:20309-33655 GCA_036244855.1 Temnopleurus reevesii | reverse complement strand
CACCATTTTAATTTTATGTGGTTCATTTATGTTTAATATTTATTATTCAATTATGCATTTTATAAGTATATTGTATATTTAAAATGTAATGTGATTTTTTAAAATGGAAAAATAAAGGAATTGAATTGAATTGAATCTTTATTCTGGCCACGTTTGCTATACTATCTCGCACGATCGCAGGCGAATATTTTATCTCACCTACGCATAGACCTCGCTCATTTATCCACACTCACGCAATGAACTGCCAGCAGAGTGGACAAAGGACCTGGAAAAAGTTTAACAACTTCATTCAAGTATTCACAACAGCTTCATCATAAAAGAGAGTCCCAGTCGATACCCTATTCAGCATTTTTGTTTACAGAATAAGAAAGATGGAAATTTCTTTTGTGTTCATCTATATGTTGTAAGTGCTATCATGCAGGTTGTTTACTTTGTCCCAGGTCTGTGTCCCTTCCGCTCAGCGATGTGCCCATTTACGCATACTATTTTCTCCATGCCCGCTAACATTACACATTTACATTCAAGTATTCATATACATTCTCGCACACACACGCACATGCAAACTATCAATCGATCGACCTGGGTCCCGTAACATAAAGGTTTGCGATTAATCGCTATTTGATTTTGCGATCAATTGCAAACTTCAGTACATGATTTGCCATAGACTTGCGATTGATATCAATCGCTATCAGATTATCAATTAATCGCAAACCTGTGTTACGGCCCCCTGTTAATCAAAAATTGCAATTATTCTCGAAAATTAACTAACCCCAATGGCCCACGGGCAGAGACTTAGAAAAAAAAGTATTCTCACACTAATATGTACAAACACATCATTAAAAATACTTTATTCCCATTCCATGAGTCGATAAAAATGCACCTGCATGCAGATATAAAAACTAGGTAAATACCAATTTAAAAACTCACAATTTCAAAGACGTGTAACACATTTACGGATAATTTTGCTTATGCGATTATACTATAAGAATTTTCATGTATAATATGAAATACTATGAATAATATATTTGTCACCAGTAGTCAAATTTTCAATTAAAATCTTATGATATAATATATTTATTTCAAATTCTGACTTTCATAATGTTCGTAAAGCGCCATCACCGGCAAAGTTTTCTTTTCTCCACCAAGTAGTATATATATTGCGGTCAATTTCCCTATCATTGAGTTCAAATTTACATGTAATATATTTTCACCAATACATCAGTTTAATCAAAACGTTATGAGATGATAAATATATTCATAAGAAAAACATCTGGCTGTGACGAATAGTCCGTCTCCATCAAGTAATATAAGTTGCTTTTAGTTTCTCCATCATTGGGCAGTTCAACGGCACCCTTTTCAGCATCATCACAAATGAGCGTTTTCAATAGGCGTGCTCTTAAGGGCGATTGAGGTTCTTTAGGCTATCAAGGCTAGCATTTGACTCGCGCGTCTTTCCGATGTTCACTTCAAGTCCCGCATCGGGACAATCAACCAGGCTCGCTTCCATTCTATTAAACAGCTTAACAAATTAGCATTTTCAATAGCCGTGCTCTCAAGGGTTGGGGTGGAGGTTGTTTATGAAGGTCGGCATTCGACTCCTGCATCCTCTGTATGTGCACAATTGTTCACTCCAAGTCCGGCGTTGGGACAAGCAAAGAGGCTTGTATCAGTTCTATTAAGCATCCCAACAAACGAGCATTTTCAATAGGCGTGCTCCAAAGGGGGATGGCGGTTGTTTATCAAGGTCGGCATGCTACTCCTGCGTCCTCTCTATGTGCGCAGTTGTTCACTCCAAGTCCGGCGTTGGGACAATCAAAGAGGCTCGCTTCCATTCCTTCGCACTCTACATCATCGAGTACAATCATACCGGTTCCTTGTCCGAAGACCGCATCACTCCATGCGGTCCCAGTGCTTCCGAGGTTTAGTATTTGGCAAACGACCGTAGCATCGTTTGTATCCCAATAATCATCACAGACAGTTCCCCATTCTCCGTTGTAGCTGACCTCAACTCGACCCTCAGAATCAGACTTACCTCCGACAAGACGGACATGACCATCTATGACAGAAAAGAGATGAAAACCTTTGTCAATGCACACATTTCATAGATACTGCATGAAAAGTTATAACTGCGATTTCCATACAATCACAAAGAACATATGTTATTGTGGAAAATTTGAAGCCCCGGAAAAGCAAGATTCCATGTAAAAACCACTTCCATGACCATCCATAACCGAAAAGAGACCAGGGGCCGATAGCTCGAAATGGTCTTGGCTATCCTCTTCATGCTAAGACGTCTTGACTTCTTGTGCCATCCTCGTAACATAGACATACGACTATGTTAAGAGGGTGGCGCAAGAACTTAAGACGCCTTAGCATGAAGATGATAGCCAAGATCATTTTGAACAATCGGCCCGTAGACCTTTGTCAATGCACAAGTTTCGTACAATCACAAAGGACACAAGTTGTTGTGGACAATCTGAAGCCCCGGCAACGCAAGATTCCGTGGAATATTCACTTTCAACAGTCCCTTGGCTTGAATCTGGATTAAGTGCTCTATGGCATTTGTGAAACTGTGGCAAGTCGCACGAAATGATTTGAGCTATCCTCTTCTTGCTGAGGTGTCTTAACTTCTTGTTAACACAAACACAAAGGTGGATACGTATAATAAGAGGGTGGCACTAGGATAAGGAACCGTTTGTCTTTCGTTTGGATCGGCTCTGCCATTGTTCAGAGTAACAACGCATAGGTAAGAGAGGGTCATGCGATTATTAAATAAATTCATGAATGTCAATATTTCTGTTACATTCAAGGTTGTATGCCTCGGCTCATTTAAGTTTGGATTGGAGGCATTTTTTTTCTTCTTAATATAACGTACCATTTGTGATTAGAGTTTTACTAGGATGATTGGTTGTTTCAAGTTTAACGACAGTAACACAATGTGTCAGATAAGTATCAAGCTTGTAGGAAGGACAAGAGTTCGTAAAATTCCTTAGGTAACTAACTTCCCGGGAAAAGTTCCCTACTCTTTTCGAACAGGAAAGCAGATCCTTTAACGTGCAAATGTTTTTGTTCTGGATTACACGACTCCGACGGCTTGAGTCTCTTCCTAAAAGCTATATTTACCAGGAGGATGAAAACACTCTTATTCTAGTCTTCTGAAAACTAACCTCCAAAAAGACAGCGAACGCCGGCATCTTCTCCATGAGCACAGTTGTTAACTCCGAGTCCATTGTGTTTGCAATCAAAGAGGCTCGATTCGGTACCAGCACAATTTAAATCATCAAGAACAATGGTTCCACTTCCTTCTCCGAATCCAGCCGATGGTACAGCTTCAAGAGCGCCAAGGAAACCAAGAGATCGACAGACCACGGCGGCATCATTTGTATCCCAAGAATCATCACAGACAGTTCCCCATTCTCCGTTGTAGCTGACCTCAACTCGACCTTCAGAATCAGAGATACCTCCAACAAGGCGAACTTGCCCATCTAAGGAGACGGACAAAATCACTAGTTACAATATATTTTCAAATCTAATGAGGGTAGGGAATTTAACGACAGAGTGTATATTTCTTATATGTGATATATCAAATGTATACATCAGTAATGGTCGGGATGCAGAAATTCTCATTCACACAAAAATGTATGAAGAAATCGCTTTAAATGCGTAAATATAACTGTACGAAATTTTTGCACGTATTCTGGGATATTTTACTTCGAAATTAACAATCAGCCGTTCTTCCAACGGAGCGCTAAATGAATCGACCGCCGGGACAACCAGGAGGATCGGATGGAAATGTGGTGGAGAGGATGACGTGGTTTTTTTTTGTTTTGCGATAATTAGGCATTTTCTATGTCGATTTATTCAAACAAAATCTGACCATGCTCTAATTCGCAATTGCATCATGGTAATATATTTACTGCAGCTCACAAAGTACTTAAATATCTGAAGCGTCATCTCTCCCCAAACTGATCTATACGTTTAAACAAACCTTCAAGACCTTCGCAACGAACACCTGCATCCTCTCCGTGATGACAGTTGTTAATGCCGAGTCCAGCATTCGGACAATCGAAGAGACGGGATTCGGTATCAGCGCAGTTTACATCGTCAAGAACAATGGTTCCAGTTCCTTCTCCGAATCCAGCATTTGATACAGCTTCAAGAGCGCCAATAAAACCTAGAGATTGACAGACAACGATTGCATCGCTCGTATCCCAAGAATCATCACAGACAGTTCCCCATTCTCCGTTGTAGCTGACCTCAACTCGACCCTCATATTTAGTGGTTCCTCCCACAAGACGTACTTGATAATCTGAAAAAGTTCAGAAGGGAAAAGTTTATGTAATTGTTTCTAATTGAAGACATTCAGATTACTCAAGATACATATCGGAAAATGTTTAAATTAATAGGACATTTACAAACCTTTTACAGAATCAGTCGGCATTATGCCAATACAAGGCTTTAAACGACGAAGTCTGCATTACCAATTACAGTAAGAAAACTGTCTAAGAATACTGAACAAACCTTCAAGAACTTCGCAACGAACACCAGCGTCCTCTCCGTGACCACAGTTATTGATGCCGAGTCCATTATTTGTGCAATCGAAGAGACTTAGTTCGGCACCAGTGCAGTTCACATCGTCGAGTACAATGGTTCCAGTTCCTTGTCCGAATCCAGCCGATGGTACAGCTTCAAGAGCGCCAAGGAAACCGAGGTTTTTGCAAACTACTGTCGCATCATTTGTATCCCAAGAATCATCACAGACAGTTCCCCATTCTCCGTTGTAGCTGACCTCAACTCGACCTTCAGAATCGGATGTACCTCCAACAAGACGTACTTGATAATCTGAATCAGAAGAGATTCCAAATTATTACCTTTTGAGAGTTGTCACAATTCATAAATTTTATTCGAATGACATTGTATAATGGTTTTTTTTAACTCTCAACTGTCAGATGCAAAAAGTTATATAAATGGTTTATGGCCAAACTGAATATATTGGGCTTCGAAATGAACTTATTGCTAAAAAATATTAATCACAATGTGTGACAATGTCTGATATATGCACCGATATATGCAACCATATGCTAGAATGAGAAGGGACAACTTCCATTAGCTAGAACAAATTTGTGTCAATCTGTTGGCCCTTGTCAGTGAGTATGTCTTAATTAAAGTTACTTTGTAACAAGATGTCTCAATTGAAAATACTAATTCCTGCCAGAAAATAGTACTCCGAATATATTGAAGATGACTAAACAAACCTTGAAGAACTTCGCAACGAACTCCTGCATCCTCTCCGTGACCACAGTTATGGATACCAAGTCCGTTGTTTGCACAATCGAAGAGGCTCAGTTCGGCACCAGTGCAGTTTACTTCGTCAAGAACAATGGATCCTTCTCCTCTTCCGAATGCGGCCGCTGAAACAGCCTCAAGGGCGCCAAGGAACCCGAAATATTGACAGACCACGGTGGCATCGTTTTCATCCCAAGAATCATCACAGACAGTTCCCCATTCTCCGTTGTAGCTGACCTCAACGCGACCCTCAGAATCAGAGTTACCTCCAACAAGACGCAATTCACCATCTGCGGCAGAAGGGAAAAGCCAATAACCGTAGTAATGCTTTGATCGAAATACTTCAATGACAGACGCCAGAATTATATTATGAAGTATTTGCTATTCAATATGGCATCAAACTCTGTTTAGTGTAGATTTCTTTATAGAAATACTTTGGTATTTCTTAACATCAAACAATATCATTCAACCGGCAAATAATATAAAAAAATTCTGAAATTAATGAACTAACCTAAAGATGACTACAAAACATACCTTCAAGAACTACGCAACGAACACCAGCATCCTCTCCGTGACCACAGTTGTTGACGCCAAGTCCATTATTTGTGCAATCAAAAATAGTTGATTCGGTACCAATGCATCCTACATCGTCAAGGACAATGGTTCCAGTTCCTTGTCCAAATCCAGCGGATGGCACAGCTTCAAGAGCGCCAAGGAAACCAAGAGATTGACAGACCACGGTGGCATCGTTTGTATCCCAAGAATCATCACAAACAGTTCCCCATTCTCCGTTGTAGCTGACCTCAACTCGACCCTCGGAATCAGATTCACCTCCAACAAGACGTATTTGGCCATCTAAATATGGAGAATGATGGATATCAAGTAATGCTTTCATACTGTGATGTGATTGAGCATTTTATGGGTGCTTTCCAGAATGACTATCATGCGTGGATTTTTTTTTTACATTACAATGTTGAAGTTGAAAATTATCAGAAATGAAAATGCCGACGAGTAGTGAACAAACCTTCAAGAACTTGACAACGAACACCTGCATCCTCTCCATGTCCACAGTTGTTAATTCCGAGTCCATTATTCGGGCAATCGAAGAGTCTCGATTCGTTACCGACACAATTTACATCATCCAAGACGATGGTTCCAATTCCTTGTCCAAATCCAGCCGATGTTACAGCTTCAAGAGCGCCAAGGAAACCAAGAGATTGACAGACCACGGTTGCATCGTTTGTATCCCAAGAATCATCACAGACAGTTCCCCATTCTCCGTTGTAACTGATCTCAACTCGACCCTCGGAATCGGTTGTCCCTCCGACGAAACGGAGTTGACCATCTTAATAGAAAAAGACAGAATTGAACAGTTTCATAATTTTTCTGGTCTTGTGGATGAAGCAATAATATTGACAGAGTGATGTTTACACACCGATGACACAAATGACATTTATGAAAACCCAATGACAAATTTACTCCTGAACGGTTTTATATTTTTTCCGATACGCAAATTGAGGAGAGACCGACAGGCAACAATATATCGTATTATTAACCGTATCAGACATCTGAGCCATGTGACCTTTTACACTTTATTGCCCCGTAAAAGACAGAGCGGTCAATAAATTACTTTATTGCCCGCTGTCAAATGTCTATGGGATTTTGCGTGTAAAAACAGCGGGCAATAAATTCACATTGTATGCGAAATACGCGGACCGCGATCTCTCGAATTAGCCATTGGTTTACGTGCATAAATTCAGCGCAGTTTTTGTGCATTGAGCTCGCGGCGTGCTTTGTGAACATCAGATTGTAAACAAACATGGAAGCGCCCAGTTTGAAGAAGTTTGCTTTGTTCGATGACAACTAATTCGATGGAATTTTGCAAGATATGAATGCTAAAAATACTAAGAAGGCAACGAAACAAGCAGCCAATATCTTAAAGGAATATATTGCGTAGAAAAATCTTCGGCTTAATCTGGAAACTTCAAAGTACTTTCATCAAACAAGAAATGCTGGTAAATTTTTCCCTTTTAATTTATGGATTTTTTATTCGCTCTAGATGTTTGATTTGGTTAATAATAATATGGACTATCTCTTTCGTGAGACACAACATTTATGGCCCTGAGTAGAGTCGTATTGCCCTCGTCTTTGACTCGGGCAATACGATTCTACTCAGGGCCATAAATGTTGCGTCTCCCTCAAGGCTAGTCCATATTATATTAATGTTGCCAATCTAGTACTGGAAGTACAATGCTAAAGAGTATTGAACCAACCTTCAAGAACTTCGCAACGAACACCGGCATCCTCTCCGTGACCACAGTTGTTGACGCCAAGTCCATTATTTGTGCAATCGAATACGCTAGATTCGGTGCCAATGCAGCCTACATCGTCAAGAACAATGGTTCCAGTTCCTTGTCCAAATCCAGCTGATAGTACAGCTTCAAGAGCACCGAGGAAACCGAGAGATTGACACACCACAGTGGCATCGTTTGTATCCCAAGAATCATCACAAACAGTTCCCCATTCTCCGTTGTAGCTGACCTCAACTCGACCCTCAGAATCAGAGTTACCTCCAACAAGACGTACTTGACCATCTGTATCAGAATAGACATGTAATATATTCATACATCACTTTTGTGGGTGCAAGATTCCGATTACAGGTGACTTTTCAATCCAATGAGGGTATCAGAAATGTGGAATTTTATAAAAAAAAAAATAAATCAATTTTGAGCTCTTAAATTCATCGGGTTACAATGTTCAAGAAGAGTCAACAAACCTTCGGGAACTTGACAGCGCACCCCGGCATCCTCTCCGTGACCGCAGTTGTGGACACCAAGCCCGTTGTTTGTGCAATCGAAGAGACTAGATTCGGTACCAGCACAGCCTACATCGTCAAGAACAATGGTTCCAGTTCCTTGTCCAAATCCAGCACTTAATACAGCTTCAAGAGCACCGACGAAACCGAGAGATTGACAGACCACGGTGGCATCGTTTGTATCCCAAGAATCATCACAGACAGTTCCCCATTCTCCGTTGTAGCTGACCTCAACTCGACCCTCAGAATTAGAGGTCCCTCCGACAAGCCGTACGAGACCATCTGCAAAAGAACACACATGCAATATTATCATCAATGCTAAGTTATGTAAGTATTGCTAAATATCATAATTTGTTTCTAGTATGCCAAAGTTCACTCGCATTTACTCGTTCTAACACCAAACGTAATTCTACATCCATACTTCATCATAGAATATCCGCGTTTTTCAGAAAAAAACGCCAAATCATTGATGCAGATGATAAAGAGCAAAATCCAGTGGTTTCCTTGAGGGACGCCACAATTAGTGGGTTAGGATGTCGAAATGATGTCGATGTGCTAACAAAGTCGCATAAATCTAGCATTCACAAAAGATAGATTTACGAAATTAGAAAGTTTCTAGATCTAAACTGAACTAAGGGGTATTGTTTAAAAGTTGCGATATATCACAAATTGCAGTTGATTCAAACGTGACAATTAAAATTTTCATGCGCGTCATGTTAAATGCGAGTACCGTGTGCGAATGAAAATGTGTGTTACAATTTGCAAAGTTGAAGTTGATTTGCATTTGATTTTGAACAACACCCTCTAAGCAAAGTAAGAAGGCGATTTGGATATAAATCTACATTGTTTTCCCAGATTGATTAAATATATCTGTGGCATTATCGACTTCTAGATAGTAGCCGTAAACATTTAGCAATCATGAAATAGATTATCAAAATTCATTAAAGTTTTAATGGACTGGATGTTACCATAAGAGAAATAAACACTGCTCAATGCTACAGATGATTTTTTTTGTAATTGTACCACTTCCGAATTGTCGCATTTTAAAAGATATGTACAGAATTATCTGAGAAATTGGTTACATCGTCTTTGATAAAAATGTAAAAACTATTACATTTGATAATTTATGGAATTATAAGATAAAAGGATGTGCACAAAGATAAATGTGATCCCTAACTTGTTTTGATTGGCTATGTAACATTCAAAATACCATCAGTGTTTGAGCATTTAGTTCCTTGGGCGGAAAACAATGTTAAACAGAACTAAGCAAACCTTGAAGGACTTCGCAGCGAACACCAGCATCCTCTCCGTGACCACAGTTGTTGACGCCAAGTCCATTATTTGTGCAATCAAAAATGCTAGATTCGGTGCCAATGCAGCCTACATCATCAAGGACAATGGTTCCAGTTCCTTGTCCAAATCCAGCATTTGAGACCGCTTCAAGAGCGCCAAGGAACCCAAGAGATCGACAGACCACGGTGGCATCGCTTGTATCCCAAGAATCATCACAGACCGTTCCCCATTCTCCGTTGTAGCTGACCTGAACACGACCCTCAGAATCGGAGTTTCCTCCTACAAGTTGTACTTGGCGATCTGAATTAAAGTTGGAAATAAGTAAGTTATTTCTATTGCTTTTTTTTAATCATTTTGGACATATTGCATATTGAGATGTGCCAACAGGTCAGGAATATGTAAAATATGTGTATTTTAACCCATTGACTACCAGAATTAGAGAATCCCTGAACAAATATGCGAGACTTAGAACATTTCCGTAGTCAATGGGTTGATATGAAAGTTTTCATTTCGAGACATTTGTGACAATCATGCTGTTATGTTTGTACTTACCTTTAGTCAACTTTCTAGTTGGCCACTTAAATCATTGACTATACGGAATTCTGTAATAATAATAGATGCAATTTATATAGCGCACGTATCCACTCTGCCGAGTGCTCAAGGCGCTTTACATTATTATTACACTGGCTTTAGCCCGGCAGCCATTCACGGCGCACTTGGCATTTCAAAGAATATTCCTGCCAGGTACCCATTCACCTCACCTGGGTTGAGTGCAGCAGAATGTAGATGAATTTCTTGCTGAAGGAAATTGACGCCATGGGTAGGATTCGAACCTACGACCCTCTAGTTGAAATTACCATTGACTTTATGCAGGGTCTACCCGACCAGGTAGTCAAAGGGTTGATAATTACATCATGCATATTCCCAAACAGTTGTTACCTCTGCACATCGGAAAGTAGATCAGTGATTATTCAATATCATACCGTTATACATGATACCTGAAATGATTCTAGAACATACCGTTTATTTGGACCACTTTTATAAAGGGTTACTATTATGAAAATACAAGTTGATCTGTATTGATGTATTATACCATTATCAATACCCTTTTCAGTGAAAGCGGGCCCAAATGTGTTTCATATATTTTATATATTTTTTTTTTTTCATTTTTATGTTGGCTTAGTAGGGAACGCCCCTAAAAATTTCTTTCAAATGTCAATCCTGTTGTGACATCACAAGAGTCGAGTTTGTTCACCTTGCTAGATCATGTTTCAGAGCTGGTTCTGTAAATAACAAAAGGAGATATGTGGATCAATGCAGGGATTTCAATTCAGGTGATTGCGCATTCCAATTCCCTTTCATTGATCCACATATTTACTTTTGTTATTTACAGAACCAGCTCTGATACATGATGTACCAAGGTGAACAAACTTGACTCTTGTGATGTCACAACAGGATTGACATTTGAAAGAAATTTTTAGGGGCGTTCCCTACTAAGCCAACATGAAATTGATAAAAAAAAATATTATTAAATATATGAAACACAGTTGGACTCTCTTTCACTGAAAAGGGTATTGATAATGGTATAATACATCAATACAGATCAACTTGTATTTTCATAATAGTAACGCTTTAAAGTTTATAAATTCCACATTTAGTGGAGGGTTGGATTTACATAAGAGTATAATCAATAAAACGAACCTTGAAGGAGTTCGCAACGAACTCCAGCATCCTCTACGTGGCCACAGTTGTGGATTCCAAGACCAGCGTTTGGACAATCAAAGAGTTCCGATTCGGTACCAGCGCAGTTTACATCGTCGAGAACAATGGCTCCAGTTCCTTGTCCAAATCCAGCACCCGATACAGCTTCAAGAGCGCCCGAAAAACCAAGGGATCGACAGACAACGTTGGCATCGTTTGTATCCCAAGAATCATCACAGACCGTTCCCCATTCTCCGTTGTAGCTGACCTCAACTCGACCCTCAGTATTAGAGGAACCCCCAACAAGACGTACTTGGCCTGGAGAAAAAAAATCTTTTTGTTCATTTCAAAGTATATTTCAGTGTGATGCAGCTGTATCGCTAATAGTACTACATGTATAACGCTCATGCTATTTAAAAGAATTTTAACATCCTCTGGGTTTAGTGTAGCATGGTGTGGATGAATTTCTAGAAGGAAATCAACGCTATTGCCATGATGTATTGCATTTGGAAAATGAATACAATACAGCACGCTATAATTAAATTCTTAAAGGTCATTTTGTTATGTTGTCTCGATTAGGTTTGAAAAATCGTACTCTTGGCCCATTTCCCATCTTTAGGAAGTAATGGCACCTTTGGAAACTCGTAGTTATTCAGAACAAAGTATTACCATTACTAATCAACATGTCTCCCAATGCCCCAGTCACATAAAAGCCCAGAAGCAACACGATTCGACACGACTCTTTATTCAATTCACATTTAAACTGCCTGCGAACAAAGAGTCCTGTTGAATCTCTCGGGGCCCTTTGTGACTGGGACTTAAGCCAACCTCTTGTTTATAAATAGCATGTCAATGAAGAGAGAAAATACTGTAGGACTGTCCTGATCGCGGGTTGCCTCCAACACAGAACAAGGCGTTACCCCGATCGTCGACTTGGGCTTAACTGCCTAACTTTGGCAGGGCCTAGTTTATTCTGTCATTCTCTACTTACATTTTTGCACACTGCACATAACATCAATCGAACATAACTAATCATTGAAAGTGACCTAGAGACATCTATTAGTATAGATTCAAAGGACGATCTTCACAACAAAAGAATTGGTTTAGTAAGGAAATGTTTGGCATAAAGCATACACGAATGTGACAAAAGAGGGAGGTCCAGGGAAGTAACAAAAGACATCAGAAGGTTAAGGATGGCTAGTACAAAGCTTTAGCAAAGAATACGGTAGGGCCGATCAGGACGTTATTTCTAAAGCGCGGGATAATCTAGCGGGTCGCTAAGGTCGAGAATAACGCCCGCTAGATTATCCCGCGCTTGAGAAATAACGTCCTGATCGGCCCTACCGTATTCTTTGCTAAAGGTCCCTAGTATCTGCCAGACAACGGAACTAAGAATGGAGATAAGGTTACGGAAGGTGAATTCTGGCATCAAAAGCCTAACTTATTGGACCTCATTAAAATGCACAAGTAAAATATCATTGAACTCAAAACCCTATAAAATATCTGGAAAGAGTCCATGAGCTTGTCATCAGTAAATTATATTATACAAGTCATAAATTATTCCCTACAATACATTTGAGGTTAATGTTTCTGATATGCTTTGTGCTTCAGAGTAAAACAGAAATTCAATGCCATTCTGCTAGAGCCACAACAAAATAATGCCAATGGATTAAATAAATTCTTCACAGGATACGGATGAATTTTCATAACGTTTTTGTGATATACTGACTTTTATTTTGAAATTTCCTTTGGGACATAAAATGGCTGGAAAATTGAGGGTTCCGAATTAAGTTTACATAGGCCAACATATTTCCTTCGCACTGAAATGCGCAAGAAAAAAGTAAGAACTTTATTTAAAAAAAAATCCCTTCTGTTTAGAAGTTGGGATGAATTTGGTAAAAACGTTTGAAATTCGAATGGAGGTTTGTAACACTGTATACAATGTACATAATGCATGTGCACATGGTACAGAACAGCATACCATCGCACCTATGAACCTCCATAAAGATACGAAACGGCTGCTTGTTTACATTGTAGTATGGACATTTTGTAGGCACTAAATTAGAATTACCGCTCATTTAAGGGTTTGCAATGGAAAATTTCGCACATTTACCCCCTATTAATTGTTTTTAGAAAGCCAAGAGAATCTAAAGAAAATCACCCATGATGAAAAATAGCCATATACCGAAGAAAGTGAACGTGTGTATAGTTGACCGGCTGAATGTGTGATTGTGTATGTGTGTGTGTGTGG
>BQKZ01003051.1:39003-65707 GCA_036244855.1 Temnopleurus reevesii | reverse complement strand
CTCGTATCTGGTAAGGATGGGGTTTGAAGGTCGCTCCCATGCTCCCAGTAAGCTCTCTCGGAGCATCCTCCGGGAGTGAGAGGGTGAACCGTTGAACGATGTAGCCCAAGATGAGAAAGAGTTCCATTCGGGCAAGCTGGTCACCAGGGCAAGTTCTTCTCCCTGAAAAAAAAACAGACGGGGAAACAAAAAGAAAGATGAAATGAAACTGTTAAAAGTGGCAAAATCTGTTTCGGATTGCGGACTCCACAAGGGCTATTGTATAGACTACAGGATATTGGGGACGTGTTCATAATTGTCGCCGACAAATCAGTTAACGCTGATTAAATCAAAAGAGTTCTTGATTTTGACGGGATGAAAATCACTTTCTCAAGGGGTTTCTGTGACAATCATCGGAAAAATTATTTTGTCACCAGCGACAACTTTAAGGGAGTAGAGTAAGTTATCCATAAACGTTTGCATGTCATTTGAGTCTATTTTTGTCATAATTTTGTAGGGTGTAATTAATTGTTAAACCAATTGTATTCGAAGACACTATGTCCCAAGAATTCTATTGACTAGTTGGTTCTGTAATCGACAAGCTTGGACTCTGACTATTATTCTCTTTGAATACCTAGAAATCAATGGTATTTATACTCACCACAACTAAAAGGAATCGGCTCTCGCGACCTATCATAGCACCCCGATTCGTCGAGAAAACGTTCCGGTTTAAACTTGTCAGGCTCCTCCCACAACGTTGGGCTTCGCGCCAAAAACCAGAGATTGATCGTGACCCTTGTACCCACAGCGACGTCATATCCGGCTATCTTCCGCTGACGTGATACGATGTGAGGCGCCACGTAAGGAATGACGGGACGGAGTCGGAGACACTCGACCACCGTAGCTTCCAAGAACGGCAGCCGGTCGCGATCGGCGTAGGCTGGGAGACGATCACAGCCGACGACGTCGTGAATTTCTTGACAAATCCGTGATTGAGCGTCGGGATGAGCGGCCAGGAGGTGGATAGCCCAGCGGAAAGCGGAGACGGTCGTCTCGTAGCCGGGGAACATGGCGTCCCAACAGGTCTGTAGCATGTTGCATTCGTCAAATGTTGTGTCTGGATTCTGAAAGGAAATCATATAGAAATAGAATACAATCAGTAATTAAATATATCAATGAGGATTGGTGTTTTATTCACATCCTGGGTTGTGTTTCATAGCTGTTCGTAGCCTAGAGGAACACGTGACTCTTTACGTACGATTCTATTGACCCTTGCCAGGTTGCTACCCCAGCGACACATGGGTTATTGAGTGCAAGAAAGGGTCACCAGTCGTGCGTACATCTACGACCAACCGTTTGAAACACAACCATGAGCACTAAGAAATGAAGAGGGTTCTTGTTAACCATTCAGTTGAATGATATTTGTTTCTCATTGAAGAAACATCTTTGTTCTATTACTGATTCTAGAATGTATTTTTAAATGATTTTCGTATTGTCGAATAAGTTTATGTAATTATCTATTTATTCATTAACGGTATGCAAAATGAAAATCATTCGGGGTAAAGATTGCATGATTATTGGCAGTAATTAATAACAACAAAAGTTCCATGACAAGAATGCATGTTTGGTTGCTTGCTTATTCTGCCTCATACACTAAAGACGTTGCGAATATTTATGCTTTAAATTGAATCAAATGATCATATGATTTCTTTGACAGAGATATCATGAAAAAAAGGAAAACAATGTAGACGTTTGTATAGATACAGGATATAGTTTTATGTGAATATTTTGGAGGAGTGGGACAGGATTGTACTGCAAAAAAATCTTACCTCCGAGTTATTTGCAATCTCCTTGAGGTAGCAAGCGATAAAGTCGGTTGGTTGATCATCAGGGTTGAAAACTTTCCGATGTTCCTCAACATGTTGTTTGATAAAGCCTATCATCTCCCGCATCAGATCAGTGAGCTGGCGTTTGGCAGGGAGGGGAAGCGATGCTAGGCCAGGAATCATGCCTGCAATCAGTAGCGAATAAATTAAGAAAATATATACTACCATACACAATCTGTATGAATGACCTGAGATAAGGAGAAGCATTGATGCAAACGTAATCACAATTTAAAGGTCTTTTCTTTTATAGCATGACCTCTGGGTAGAACAGAGCTATGTTACTGAATCTGAATAGAGAGCAACAAAAGTAATTTTATCAATTCAATTATTCATTTTTGTACTTATTTTCAGTTTGGTATATATTCATATATTCATTCATATTTTTTTCCTGTGTATCTTTAGTTCCTTATTACTGAAAATAAAACCAAACCAAATCAAACCAGTAGTATGATGGATTAGCCTATTCGAGACATCAGGTTCTCTGGGGTGTTTCTTATCGCACCCCACAGGACGAAAGCAATCTTTTCTGATCTCCAGCTACTTGTCACTTCTGTTTTAGGAGAAGACTTTATGGTATTCACCTCAAAGTTTGTTCGGGAGCTATATTAACCTCTCTTTATTACAATTAGTAACTGCTCATGAAGCAGGTACATCAATTTCAAAGTAATATCTTCTTGAGGTTTCATTAATTTCATGACATGGGATTTACCAAACAACCCGGCTGGACCGATGATATCTGCCAATCTATCCGAGCAGGATGCCATCCGAAGCACTTCCGGGTCATCATAGTCATACGTCTTGCCCGTGACGATCTTCAAGATCACGTTGGAGATGGTCACGATGACTAGGTTCGACGGATCAAACAGCTGTCCATCTAGTCGGTCCAGTTCGGCCAGAAGACGTTGCCCTTGTGTTGAGATGATGTCTTCGAACCTGATCACGCTGGCGTTCACCTTACGGAAGACTGTCAGGAAGAACTGTTGCTGATGTTTCCATACCGATCCGCTTGCAAAGGCGATTCCTGTAAATAAAACGTAAATATACAATTGTGCCTAAAAATTACGTGAGCCACTATCAAAAATGCATAGATTTGTGAATTTTGCAAGTTCCAAAAGTTTTACAGTAAAACAAAATTATGAATCTTGATCTTTCAAGTGAACCACAAGTTTCTCATCGAGGAAAGCACAGGTAATGAGAAATGTAAGACGCGAACTCGGTCCAGATAAAATAGAATTTTGTGGACCATTTTATTGTCACGATAAAGAGGTACAAAGGGTCAAAGAGCTGTCCTTCAAATTGGTCCAATTCGGGCAGGAGAAAGATAATGTATTCAAACGCGAAAATCCTGGTGTTCACATTACAAAAGATTGTCAGGAACAGCCTTTGCGTATACTAATGCGTAAAATTGTTATCTATTAGAAAACCGACGTGCTAACACTTAAATCTTCAGAGTGTACTCATATACAGTATACATTTAATTAGTTTCTTACGCAACCCAGGATATGGAAACTAGACCCCTCAAACATGTCAAAAGAATAATCGGATCTAATGCCAGGCTTCACTGGCCTCACAATCGATAAGTCTGACGATAAGCAATAACCAAGGATGTCTGTTAAAACTGCATATAAACCGAAGTCTATTCTCCAGTTGAATTTTGAAGAAGAATATTAGAATAAAACAAGTTTTAAATAAAGTATTTCTGGTTAAAAAAATAAGATATTGCAAATAAAAAAACTTCTCACATCAACTATATTCATTTAGTCTAATATACAGTGTATATGGTGTTCCATGCAAATTGTATTTGCGTTCTATGCATATTGTATCTGTTTTAGAAACAGCAGTTAACGTAATAATTCATTTCTTTATCATGGCCGTTGAAAAGGGATGACGGAGAGTTGCATATTTATTGATCTTTATTTTTAAACTAAAATTTGCATGGAAATACATTTTTTTCAATAACTTTGTTATTGCTCGTTGATTTTGACGTGGGGAATAATTGATTAAGACTAAGATATCCAGTATTTGTATACATTTCTAAAGAATTGTATCTTTGTTTCTATTAACAAAACATTGATAATTTTATGTCAATGAAGTTAAATGAATAAATTTCCATAATGCCCATTCTCCTTGCTAGACATGTTCATATTCCTACCTGTGTTTTCTCTTCCATAGATCGTGGTGCATGCCGGGAAGGGTATCCTGTCATTGACGTACGGATCTTGCAGCGTCTCTTGTATGAGCTTTGCCTCACTTAGCACCACGACACTCGCTCCAGCCAAGGTGAAGGAGAAGATGCCCCCGTACTGTCCGCTCCACTTGAAGAGGAGCTCGTGCTGCGAGAGCTTGGAGAAGAGTAGGGTGAAGATACTCCCGAGGAGCGGAAGCTCCTGGGGACCTGGAGGATGCCGAAGGGTGTTCCTGGTGGTGGCTCGGTAGATTAGGTAGAGAACTGCAACAACAACCAACAGTGTCCATATTGGTGGGGTATCAACGACAGACAGTATCCACGACGCCATCATGACCTTCTAATGTTTCTTCTTGGAAATGATAGATGGGATTATGAAATATCCATAGACACGAAGATCACTTCATAAAATGCTGTACAGTCAAACCTCGTTATAAAAAGCACTGACATATTGAGATCTCGTTAAAACAAGGTAATTTTCCTGGTCCCATCTCTTTGTATTTCATTGTATTTTGGCCCTCATATAACAAGGTTTCAAAATAAAGCGGTAATTCCTCTGGTCCCAACGACGTCGGTATAATGAGGTTGGACTATAGTGTAGTTTTAACAGACGTTCCAGAAGTATGAACTTTTTATTGAAACACCCTGTATATTAGCACAAACTTCCACTGTACACCCCGCCCGATAGACTGCTTTCCTGGGCGTTGTTTCACCAAGGTATGAAAGAAATTAAGAACAACTTTATGCAAGACTGGTACCGGTTCTTGTGCTGAATGGTCGAGAAACGTACGCATACATTTACACTCGTTAACGTACTCCAGCCTTTCTTAAAGATTCGCAACTCAATGAATGAACCGTTGCGAAATATTAACCTGTAAAAAGGTGTACACGAGCCGGTATACGGTGTACTATACCGGTATACTATTTCGCGTATATTATGATGTAAACACATGAGATCGGCGGAATATATATAATCTGAGTGTGGAAAACCTTCATGTAAATCCGAAATGAATGGTTGGCTGATGTAATCAGGTAATAGTTATAATTCATTCGGGCATAACCCATACCCCGCATGCACTGCAATTGTTGATTTTTTTTGTTCAATTTGTACACGTGTACTATTGTTCCATTTTTTGTTTGTATGGATTTTGCTCCCTGTGCGATTAACTCACAAAAATGAATAAATACTTAATCATTTTTGCGGCGATAGTGTATTTCTACAGCACGTGTATCTTATTCGATGTTAGACTCGGTCTTTGAACATTTGAAATGTTCATTCATCGTTTATATTTAGTTCAGGATAATGTGTAGATCCCAGTGATCGAAGTTAAAAAGGAACCACATTGAGTCGCTCAGAATTATGTTTTAACCCATTCTCTGCCATGTCTACATGACACTTTATGTGCCACTTACGTTCTAATGAAACTAAATTTTGGATTTATTTATTTATTTTTTTATTTATTTATTTATTTATTTATTTATTTCTGATATTTATACAGAGTGGCTCATTTCACCAATTTGATGGTCTTCCATGAGGCCCTGTTTGCAAACAACAAATATAACAATATATACAAATATACAAATGTACAAGCAGTATCCCTATAGGCTACTATAGGCTACTAAAATCAAATACTATGTATTAGCATTGAAAACTGTTAAATACTCAAATTGGAAAATAAAACACACAAAAGCAATAATAATAATATGTACATTGACAAGAGGGGAAGTTATTAATTAATCATTTTGCTGTAAATGATAGATTTGATAGAATTTAACCCTTATATCACAGTTTACAATGTTAGGCAATAACGTTTTCATAGAGTATTTGAAACTGTTTAAAGAAGGCAACATTTTAATAGAAAATTCCAATTTGTTCCAAACAGTAATTCCAGATATCAATGGACTATGTTTGGATCATAGAATACCGATCATCTGTCGCTTCTTCTTGTACAGTAATTGCCGAATTTGGTGCCGTTCACCACATTGGGACATACAAGGGCGGCGCCAGGATATTTTATCATAGGTTACAAAATGAAAAAATGGTTCACAATAATTAATTCCCCGTCCCCATCGACAATACTACTATTTAACGAGCTATTCTTGCATTTTGATGTATTTTCTAGAATTTTAGAGATGGAATTGGTGAGAATTTCTTTGTTATTTTCATATTTCTATCTCAAAAGAACTGCAAAATAGCTACAAAGTTATTACATTCAGAAGAAGATTTTTGCGAGGGAACAAAGCATCCGAGCTCTAGAAAATTGGGAATTTCCCAATCTTTGAATAAAGAAACCAGTTACTCATTCTATCCGACCTTTCTGCTCAACCCTCCTTTTTTGTACCACCCTCTGTTTTTTTTTACTTGAACAATCACATGGGGCGTTCGCCAAACAAACACATACGCACACACATACACATACGCACACACACAAACACATACACACACACACACACACACACACACACACACACACACACACACACACACCTAAACACACAAACACACACACCTATACACACATACTTACACACACATCTCTTTATGGATTATCTCGAAACAATAAGCAGCGAAAGATAGGAAGAACTGTTCATACATATCATTCTTATTATTGGGAAGATCATAATTGCCAGTAATTTCAAACTAAAAACTCTTTCTTGTTTGGGAGTGGGAGCTGATCTTAGAACTAACGACAAGTAACATTTTTATTCATAAACATAATGGAGAATCATAATTCACAGATAATCTGAAACGATTCGATTGGTAAGGAAAGGCTTGAAATAGTAAACTATGCGCAAATTTAAAGTGGAGAATCAAAAGATAAGAGAGAGCAAATGAGATATAGGCCTAGGCCTAAAGGATCATAAGAAGAAAATGACGAGGAAGAGACGAAGGAAGATGATCAGGCCAAGCAGAATAGAAAAAAGACGAAAAGGAAGAAAAAAAAACCCGGAGAATGAGAAGAATATGGAGAAAATGGACAATTTTCAGGTTACATTAAATGTTAAACAACACAGGTTGTCTACATGCAGTCTACTTCTTCAGTATCTATCATTGCAATTATGAAAGAACGAAAGTATGTTTAAAATCTTAAATTGGCATAATAATCACAAGGCATAAAAAGGGACAAGATAAAAATGCAAAATAATGCATCCAACCACTGTAATAATTATAAACAAAAAATAATCGAGGCAAATAAGCAGCATACATTAGTGTACATTCTTTAAGAAGTTGGGCAAACATATTGCCCACACAACTATTGGTAGAAATACTTGTATGTCCAAGTTTAACCCATTGACTTCTGAATTCTGTAATACCCATAAACTTTGTGTAGGTACTACCCGGTTCCAGCAGTCAAAGTGTTAATGTGGTCAAATTCCAAGATTCCACTATGATTTGGAAAATTTGAACCATAGGTTGCGCAAACAGTATGTTGCCAAGTGCTGGGTAAGCTTTTCGCCCAACGTTTAAAATGTATAAAAATATAAATATCACAAGACAATATATAATAGCACACTATTTAAAACCCGCATAACTTTTGTGACAATACTGAAAAGTTGATAAAAAAAATACTCGATGAAATAATAAAATCTCCGCATGCTCAAGATGCATGCGACGTAAATTCAACCGTAATGTCAAACATTTATCATTTTCGTAGTTACCATTCTGCAAGCACCTCAAATTTATTTTTTGCAGCATTTGTATAATATATTTCAAGATATTAGAGAACCGATAGAAGCTCTACCAACTATCCTATACCCCTAGTGTAGTAGGAATCTGTTAATATCATATATAAATCGTCCAGTTTTCACGAAGTGACTGGAGCCAGAGGATATTGTTACATGAAATGGCTTACAAATTCATTACAACGTGTCCTTCTACTATATAATTGTGGGATAAGATGCCCGTTGAATTGACGCTATGTCGGGATTCGTTTGTCTTCATGCAACAATACCCTTTGGACATGATGGATCCTGTCACTTCGTGAAACACCGGATGAAATATCATCAACATCATACGTGTAGCAGTTTCACGTCTGGAGACCAATATATTTCATTCTTGTCTTCTACTTTCGTTTCCACTTCTAAATGCTTTGTTTTGAATTTTCACTGACATTGCACCTGATTATAAAGGACCCGTTACATTTCATACACGTCATTAATTAAGGTACAGAGCAGCTATTTCAGGTTGGATATAGAAGTTAGGGACAGAGGCCGACGTCTTTATGAATACCGGTATCCGGAGGATGACATAGGTAGTGTTGCTCAAAATTAACTGCAAATCAACTGCAACTTTGCATATTGTAACGCACACTTTCATTCGCGCACGGTATGCGCATTTTAACAAGACGCGCATGAAACGATGATTTTGATTGGCACGTTCCGATCAACTGTAACTTGTGATCAATTGCAACTTTTGAACAACACCCCATTAGAACAGTTTGTATTGACTAATTAAATTTTTGAAAGATAAATGTTTGATGAAAGGTTACTACAGTCACCGGCTTGGAATGGTTTATCAACCAATGTATTGCCGACATTAGACAAATGAAAGCATATAGACCAACCTCCGTAGGAAATAAATACTATGGAAGGTCCACTTTACCCTACATCCCCACGAAACGAATAGTAGCGTGAATGTTCCAAGCATACATCAAATACCAGATCCAACTGCTTCCATAAAAACGTATTTCTATCATCAATATCACAATCATATCATATCTATATTATATTCACTTTTGGTATTTCAATTTGCATTTTGAAATCGATGATGAAATTTTCGATAGGACGTAGATGATCGCGGCACGGAGTATTGAATAGGCATTAGGAAACATTTAATTGGGCTCAGGGATGGTTCGTCAACACGTTGCAATAGCGAGGTTACGCACCGTCAACGCGAACGGCAAAATCGCTGATCAATACCATTTTCTACCCGTCTAGGTCGACTTCGCTGGGTGCTAGTGACAACAGCGGCGAAGAGCAGAATTCTACAACGGTCTTTGCTCAATCCCGCTTCCGTCTTAGATGCAGGAAAGTAGCCAATCAAATGCGGCCAAGCGTATCACGTGCCTATTACCGCGGTCTTTGGATTTCGGCGTGAAAGCTCAATTCCTGACGTCACACTCAATTTGCATACTGCCGTTGAGCGAGTAGCGTAACAGAAGTTAAGAGCAACGGAGGGAATAAGGACGGGTTAGCAAGAACGCAGGAATCTGACGAATACTCCCGTCGTTGAGCCGCTCCGTTGTCGAGCGTAACCTAGCTCCCTATTGTCGATATAAACACAGAGAAGACACAGTGCAACTGTTGATACGAGACGTATAAAAGCTCAAATTGGAAGCATCTTCCTAGAGATGTCAAGAATACCAGGGGCCTGTAACATAAAAGAGATACGATAGATTTTGCAATTAATCTTATCTCTATGGTACATGTTTTGCCATAGACTTACGATAAATATTGATCGTAAGTTTAACTGCAACTTTTATGTCACAGGCCCCGGAACAGCTTCACATGTGCGTTACATCCCCGCTAGGAAACTGATGATAGCATACGCGAATGTCCCTAGCATACTCATACACATAATGGTTCCACAAAAACTGTCGAAGGCCAGAGCCAGCTGTTTCCATAGATACCTATTTCTTTCGTCAACATTCTCTTCATTTTCGCCCTTCGACTCTTGAATGGTTATTTCAGCATTCCCGTTGCACTTGTCAGCATTGGCGAATTTGCTATCCAAGTGGTAGAACTTTCTGAAAAGAAAACGAAAGATGAATATGCTACAAATGAATGAAATAAAAAAAACCTGTTTGCTAAGAAAGATGCGATCGATGGCAAAATATATTGCAAGTTGGTGACCAACTGAAACGCTTAAAGTCAGTCCGTCATGATCGACATGACTTCCGGTTAGGAGCCAAACTGTCCGCTGCCATTTTGATTGCGAAGAGTGCCGAGCAGAAAAAGCACAGATTTTTTTTTTACCTGGAATAGCGAGTAAGCAAGCTTTATGTCGCTAGTTCACATCTCGGTAGTCGCAAACGTATGTGTTCCGCATGTTTTTAGAAACAAACGAATCCAAAGAGGGGACAAATCAATATACACGCGACGACAACAAGCATCGGAAAGTCGTACGAAGTGCTCCGAGTTTCTCAGCTTGGCAAGGTGCGTAAGCAAGGAAATGTTTAAATATCATTGTTGCCAATACGCGTAAATATTCAGAATTGAATGAGAAACGCCTTTAAATCTAAATTCATCATATCATCATCACGCAACACGCCGTCCGTTCGCGCTCGCAACCGGAATTCCTGTTGATCATGACGGACTGACTTTAATTTGAGTCTTGCACATTTATCTAATCATTAAATGGTAAATGGTAAATCAATCGCCCAGCACTTGAAACTTTCCAGAACACCTTCCCCCTCGTTCCCTTGCCGATGTCGAAGGTGTGGCGCTAAGCCCCAGTCAAATAGAGGACGGAGGGCCATTTTATAAAAATTAGTCAGTGCCACAACAGCGGATTTTCCGACAGTTGCCCTAACACCAGTCAGCGGCAGTGGTTTTAAGCCAATCAGAATCAAGGATTTCACTGGATTTGTCTCCGGTGACTAATTTTGTTGCTGACAAAGTTTCATGAAATGGCCCCCCGGAGTGTATTGCCTCCGAATAAAAAGTCGTGTTTAATCGTGTTGCTCCGAAGATCTAGGTAACCGGCCCATTATATTTATGACCCTGCCTCACGCATTCATAACTTGGATAACTTTTGTTGTCAGCTATTTCTACCCAATGACTGAGAATATAAAGAGGCCCTTCGTGGAAGGATTGCAGTGGTATCGCGATGGCACCGACGTCTCAGGATAACTACACTCCTAGGGCAACCAATCCCAAGGTAACCACCGCACTCTTGATAGGACAGTCGCAGACAGCCACCCTTTGACAAGCTACCTCCCTGGATAACCACCTCCATTAGGACAACTATGCCCTAGGACAACTACCCTTATGGGGTGTTGCTCAAAATCAACTGCAAATTAACTGCAACTTTGAAAATTGTAACGCGCATTTTCATTCGCGCATGGTATGCGCATTCAACAAGACGCGTATAAAACAATGATTTTGATTGGCGCATTCCGATCAACTGCAACTTGCGATCAATTGCAACTTTTGAGCAACACCCCCTTAGACAACTATACACTCCTAGGACAGCTATCCGGGACAACCTTTTGTACAACAGCCGTCTGAGGACAACTATCCCCAGGACAACCTATCTTCCTGATGAATGACTATCACAAGGAACACTATTCCTCGAACATTGCTTCCCATGCATGATGAGTGTACAGGAGAAAACCACCATGGAGAAAAATACTGCACATGCTCAAGGGCAATCTGAGTCCCCAAAATAATTTAATGTACGTGCATTTTAATCGCTTTTCTTCATATCTTTTTTTCAATGGCACATCAAAAGCCGATCAATTGCAACCTTCTAGCACCCTTCCCCACCTCTAGTAACGCTGTCCATACCTGATATAACTTTTATTTTTTCGTCTTGCTATCCAATGACTGAGAATCAAGAAGGTCTATCGCGTAGGGATCGTAGTGGCATCGCGAAGGTACAGACGTCTCAAGATAACTACCAGCTAGGAGAACTACCCCAAGACAACCGCCGCACTCTTAATAGGACAATCGCAGACAGCCACCCTTTGACAACCTACCTCCCTGGAGAACCACCCCCATTAGGACAGCTATACCCCAGGACAACTACCCTTAGACAACTATATACACTCCTAGGACAACTATCCCTTGGACAACCGATCTTCCTGAATGACTATCCCAAGGACCACTATCCCTCGAGCATTGCTTCCCATGCATGACGACTACCCTATAAGACCATGAGTGTACAGGCGAAAACCACCATGGAGAAAAATACTGCACATGCTCAAGGGCAATCTGGGTCCATTTTTTTTTAATGTACGTGCATTTTAATCGCGTTTCTTCATATCTTTTCTTTCAATGGCACATCAAAAGCCGATCAATTGCAACCTCCTAGCACATTTCCCCACCTCTAGTAATGCTGTCCATACCTGATATAACTTTTGTTCTTTCTTCTTGCTATCCAATGATTGAGAATCAAGAAGGCCCATCGTGGAGGGATTGTGGTGGCATCACGGTGGTACAGACGCAGGACCAGCACGGAGAATAATACTGCGAAGGCGCTCAGGACTACGAGCATAAAGAGACATGTGACTGGAGAGAATGACAGGGAGAAAGAGAAATTAAAAGACAGTGGGTGACTTCAAGTACGGTGTTCGGTGTTGGTGTTGGTGTTGAGAGAGCAAAACGGTCCGTAAACCAAGCTCCAACACCGTTTGTCAGTTTACAGAAGTGATACAGAAACGACCGGAAATACGTCAGAATCTTGCAAGGTCTACCCGAAACACCGACAGACTTCAAGTTTGGTGTTGAGGCTGGTGTTGATTTTGCTGGAACACCAACACTAGCGTTTAACACTGTACTTGAAGTCACCCAGTGAGAGAGATATATATAGAGAGAGAGGGGAGGGTGGGGTACAATTTAATGCTGCTTCATAAGATGTCTGTAGAGGTAAGCACGACACTCCAAAACGCCTGTTGACCCTTTCTCAGGTGCCAACTCCGCCATAGTTCATGCCTCTACGAACAACGTTATGAACACAACCAAAGAGTGTTAAACCTTTTTTTAATTCTGTGAAATAAACTTAGATTGCTTGGATTCATTGACTAAGGGGGTGTTGCTCAAAGTTTGCAATTGATCGTAAGTTGCAGTTGATTGGAATACATCAATCAAAATCATTGTTTCATGCGCGTCTTGTTAAATGCGCGCACCATGCGCTAATGAAAATGCGCGTTACAATGTGCAAAGTTGCAGTTGATTTGCAGTTGATTTTGAGCAACACCCCATAAGTGTTGGAAGTGATGATTTAGATATAAAAAAAAATGTAACAATTTTGAGCTTATACCTATGATCGATTTGGGTTCCCCGACGGGTGGCATACTGTCGCTGACGAGTTGCTGGAACAGAATCAAAGCGAGCAGGTTCGTCACAGATAATGCGATCTTCTCTCCGGTGTCGGGATGCAACCAGAAGCCAACCAGCATCAGCGTCGTCAAGAAAATGGCGGGAATGATAATATTTGAAATGAAGAAAGCAGATTCCCGTTGAAAGGTGAGCCGGTAGCGGATGTGATCGTTGGGGTACGGACAGCAGAGGTATTTGTAGCTGAAGTTTTGAGGCGTGAAGTCCGTCGAGGACCAAATGCCGTTCTTGATGTAACGAGTCTGCAAAGCATCTTCATCAGTTGACGCGAAGAACCGCATCTGAAATTGGGGATTAAGCAGGAAAATAGCGGCTAAATATTTATTAAAGATTTGTCAGGTAGCATACAATAGTGCAGGCAGTCCCCTCTGGTACCTCTAACATAAAATATTCAATTGAACTTACAATAAACATTACTCGTAAGTCTATGGAAAAACATTACTCGTAAGTCTATGGAAAAAAACATGTACCACAGAGATACGAATACTTGTCAATTAATCGTATCTTTTTTATGTTACAGGCCCCTGGACTTGTTTGCTGGACCAGCAAGGTAGACTAACAAAAGCTAAGTCCATTATGATTGGCCATCATTTTGTTATTCTAACGTCCAGCTTGATATTATCTGGAGATGCTGAACCACCAACAAATACCGAACCTTGAGGGTTCCTGAAGAGGATTCCTTGGGATGGTCCCAGTTGATTCCAAAGAATGATCCCTAAGGATTTTAAACGATAGCTTCTGAGAATTTGAATGGAAGACCCCAAGGGATTCTAAAGAATGGTCATTAAGGATTTCAGACGATTGCCCTAAGGATTCCAAAGAATGGTAGGATCGTAGAGGAGGGCCCCAAGCGATACTAGAAAATTGCCCCAATGAATTCTAAAGGATGAGCCTAAATGATTTTAAAGGATTGACCTTAATTAAGGATTCCAGGAGATTGTCCCAAAGAATGGTCCCCAAGAATTTCAAAGATGGTCCCTTAGAATTGCAGAGGGTGGCCACAAAGAATGCCAAAGGGTGGCCCCAAAGGAGTCCAAAGAATGGTCCCAGAAGATTCCAAAGACTGGTCTGAAAGTATCTTAAAATGATGGTTCCTAAAGATTGTCCTTACCTTGCTATCATCCAGAGTCCAGGGATAGAATGTGAGGTTGCACTGCTGTGTGTCGAATGGAAAATATTTGATGTTGACCTTACAGGCGCTGGTAGTAATAGCAGGGAAAAGCCAGTCCATCACTCCAGTGTGTTGAACAATGACGAATGTCTCGGCTTCTGGCAGGCTTATGAAACCACGGTCTAGGCTAGAAAAAAATAGATAGAATTATGACAAGCACCGAGATGACGCAGCAGGCTAATACGATATTTGGACTTCGTCATCTCGAGAACTGTTTATGTTGAAAATTACCACCATTTTTTTTAAAGTTTAAAAATCAGGAGAAAAGTATATTGATGAAAGTGGAATGAAAATCTTCTTTGATTTTAAGTCGTTAAATATATACATGTTTTGACAAAATAACATAGGCGGTGTTTCAGCAAGATAAGAAAGACTTTGAGAACGACTTTACGATTGACTGGTCCCTGTTCTTGTGGTATATACGCATAATACAATGAATCATTACGCACAAGAACGTATACCAGTCGACCTTAAAGTCGTTCTTAAAGTCTTTCTTAGTTTGGTGAAACACCGCCCTGGGAGTTTCACCAAGATAAGAAAGCCTTTACGCGCGACTTTACGTTATACTGGTATCAGTTCTTGCGCTGAATACGCGTAATGCCATTTGTCATTTATCATTAGAACTAATACCAGTCGAACTTTAAGTCGCGCGTAAAGTCTTCCTTATCTTGGTGAAACACCGCCCTGGGAGGTGCTTCATCAAGATAAGAAAGACTTTAAGAACGACTTTAAGTTTGACTGGTATCCCTTCTAGTGCGTAATGGTTCACACTATTACGCGCATTTTGCGCAAAAACTGATACCAGTTGAACTTAAAGACGTGCGTTAAGTCTATCTTATATTGGTGAAAAACCTCCCAGGGCGGTGTTTCACCAAGTTACAAAAGACTTTAAGAACGACTTTATGCACGACTGGTATCATTTGTTGTACTGATCTGAACAAGAATGATACGCGATTTGTACTCGTTAACATACTCCAGTCTTTCTCAAAGTCGTGCGTAACTTTAAGAACGACTTGGTGAAACACCGCCCTGGATTGCCCCTTTTAAAGGAATTCCTTCAGGACACTTACTCTTCATCCAGGACTACATCGGGTCTCCAGACTTGGTTCATCTTGAGCGTAATGTTGTAGATCCCTCCATTCTCTTCTGGGTCCCACTGAAGGTACTCATCTATCCATGTCTATTATAAATAAAATTATATTCACAACGGGACGGGGTCTAAATGTTGTGTTGTATTGTGTCACCTAGAAAGAGATTCTGACATAGCAACAACGCAATGGGTGTACTCTAAGGCAGACTGACATCTTTGCGTTTGTAGCCTGCGTCGGCACAGATTTCTTGAAAATTAAAAACACTCCCCGAGCGCACACTATACGCTGATCAGACGGTGGACTGACGTTGCGGTCGAGGAGCGTACGTCGAACGTCAGTCCATCGTATGACCTGCGTCTTTGTGTGTCCAGGGAGCATTGGGTTGACGAAGGCTAAAACGCTAAGGTGTATCCTTTCAGTATGTGATCTAACACCCCCCCCCCCCCCCCCAATCTCTCTCTCTCCCCCTCTCCCCCTCTCTTTCTCTCTCTCTCTCTTTCTTCCTCCCTCCCCTGCCTCTCTCTCTCCCTATCTCCCTCTCTCTCGTGGTCTCTCTCTTAACCGTGTAGGTGCGACATAAGTTCGACGTTTCCCCGCAGAATAAGAGGGAAGTCAACTTCCTTGGTATATCTATTTACTGTTAATACTTGAATGGAAGTTGTCTAATTCGTTTCAGTCCGTTCTCTCTTCCGCTCATAGTGATCATGGGTGTCTTTTTTCAAGAGGAAGGTTTACTAACAGCTTACTAAATAAAAATCGCCTTCTGTGTTCATAAAGGCTGTTCTTCCGAAAGCTTGCCAGAGACCTTCCCTACCCAGCAACAAGTAATGTATTTAAATTGGATTAAAGTATTTTTGTTGTCAAGAAAAGTAAGTTAACATGTATATTGGCGGATGATGAAACATTGATTCAGGGCAATTTGCTAATAATGAAGCTTTTATAGGTATCAAGAGAATAAAAACTCAATCCAGGGTAAGTTTACGGATGTAGAAATTCCATTGTATTCCAAGTATTATTGCATATATTGATTTGAGTATCTGAACTGTTTACCTTTAAAATGCCTAGGTTTATTATGTATGACCTCGTTAAAATTGCACTTTAAATACTCCGATTACGGAAACAAAAACTATATATAGCGACTTAAAAAAAGTGAACAATAAAACCAAATCCTTACCAATCGCATGTTCGAGCGAATTGACACCATCTGACCCCGTTCATCCTATTAAATGAGAAATGGAACAAAAGGTCAAACATAATATGAATAACGTCACACTTCAGTTTGAAAGAACAGAGTCAATTCTGTCAAAGTAATTAGCCCAGCCAATTCTTTTTCCTAATATTCCAAATGTTATTTGTTTAAAGTGTTAACGTTTGTGTGGAATATATCTATTATGTTTGTGATAATGTATAGAACAATAGCTGTTTATCTCCGTTGAAGACCACCGCTACTAGTAAGGCTTTAAGTCGTACGACTTTATGACCAATTTTGCAAATACTGAAACACGCCAAAATACGTCGTCTCTTGGCGAGTTAATTCATAATTGATACTTCATCAAGTTCCAATATCAAGTACCTCGCCGTAAGACGATGTATTCTAGAGTGTTTCATGCAGTGTTTGGACAAATTGGTCGTACCCAATATCGTACGGTCGCACGATCTAAAGCCCCGGTCACATAGGACCCCGGAAGCAACACGATTCACCCCGACTCGTTGTTCTGAGGCAGTTAACTGTGACTTAACAAAGAGTCGGGGTGAATCATATTGCTTCCGGGGTCCTATGTGACCGGGGCCTATGGTCTTGTAGTTTTCGGTGGTATTTAGTGGATGCTTTCATGGGTTGCAAACTTACCAAGTTTATCAGCTCAATCAAAATCATTCTGAAGTAAACTTCCACTGGTTTAAGATGATCTCTTACTGGTCGAACCGAAGTATCACCGTACTCTGATAGCAGTCTCTTAACCAACTGCTTCTCTGTCGTAACATTGCTCTCATAAGCTGTTAAAAAGAATAACAATAATAATAGTAATAATAACAATGATAATAGATGCAATATATAAAGCGCCGAATCCATCCTGCTGGATGCTCAAGGCACAGTAAAGAATAGTAGAGGAAAGTTGGAGGAAAGGTTGAATGTAGAAAGGTAGAAAGAATGCTGCTTGAAGTTGGAGTTATGAGTAAGAGATATTGAAAAAGTGAGTCTTATGGTTCTGTTTAAATTTATCGGCAGAAGTGCAATTTCTAATGATTGGTGGGAGCGTATTCCAGTGGGTTGGGCCAGCATGAGAAAAAGAACGATCTCCCCACGATATTAATGATGATAATAGTAATGATCATAATAACAATAATAATAACAATAATAATAATGATAATAACAATAATAATAATAACAATAACAATAATAATTAAATATATATAGATTATTTTTACATTTGAAATTACACAATTCTATATCACGGGTGGTAACGGAATTACATGTCATGTTGGACTATAGTTTTTCAATCTGTTATAGCTCATTAGGAAGTAAGTTAATTCCATGGCATGAAAACGTCGGTATTAAGGTATTACGTAATAATAATGATAATAATAATAATAATAATAATTGTGGATACTTGTATAGCGCACAGGTCCACCTTAGTGCTCACGGCGCTGAAAGCTTTACACTCATGATAACCCGGCTTTAGCTGGCAACCATTATAGCGCTCGCATTAAAAGGAATTTCTTCCTGCCGTCCCCATTTACCTCACCTAGGTCGAGTGCAGCACTATGTGGATGAATTGCCTGCTGAAGGAAATTAAGTACATTAGTGGAATACGAACGTACGACCCTCTGATTGAAAGGCGAGAGTCAGAACCACTACACCACGGCGCTTCCACATTTTTCAGAGGCTTTGCCCGTTTTTTTCTCTTTTTTTGGGGGGGGGGGTCATTGAACAGCCCAGAAAATTTGGAAAGTTATATATTATATTCTTTAAAGATGCCAAACAAATTATTCACAAAATACTGCCTACAAGCAAAATTAAAGGAACTTGTTTTGAAACACATTCCCGAATTTCTTTCATGTGGAATTAATTATAAGGCCCTAAAATCTAACCAGGACTTTTTTTCATTCTATATAGGAAAAGAAAAAAGGGAAATCAATGATTATTTTTGTTCCATAGTTCGATGGAATACTGCCCTTTGAATGTCCATTAAAATACTTGAAATAGGAATTTAATGATATAAAAGATCATGCGAACGACACTTAAATTGAAATAATACGATTTGCGGGTATGCCACTGAAGTGGTAAAATTGATATTCGATTTCTTTCAGTTTCAATTTCCTGCAATTGATGTATGCGTGTTGAATTTACATATATTTCTCTTTATTTTTGTCCTTTTGATACCTTTTCGATTCATTTCCATTTCTTCTACATTTGTATAAAAACAAAAAGGGTATATACAAAGGACTGCCAAGAGAATACATAAAAACAGAGCTAATACAAATGTGGGGATTAACAAAGGCTAAATGGCATACCAATGTTAATCCCTTACAAAATATTGCAGAAGATAAAGAACAATAAAACCTAACAGCACAAACACAAGGCAAGACGGATATCCGTGAACGACATAAAAACAATTAATTATTGATTAAAAATTTCTTATAATTTTGTTTAAAAGTACTATATACATAAGGGTGATGATTTAATGGCAAGGGGCAAGCTATTCGTTCTAGCATATGGAATTGTTGTTCGAGAGAAGTAATATCTAAAATTAGATAAATGAATATTTTCAGATTGCCGCGTAGTATACGTTATGAATGATTTATTTATTTATTTGTATTTATTATTTATTCATTTATTCATATTATTTCATTTTTTTTTATACAAATGATCTATTACAAATTGATGGCAGTAAGTCATGAGCACAGGAAAACAAACCATGCATCATCATAATCATCACCATCATAATCATCATCATCATCATCATCATCATCATCATCATCATCATCATTATCATCTTCATCATCATCATCATCATCATCATCACCATCATCACCTTTGCGACGACACATCTTTGTCTGATGATCAGGAATGACCGCGGAATATCTTGAAAATTCACTGTGAGCAGAGCAGCCAAATGACTGGGACAAAGTGAACGTCATTCAAGTATACACAATAGCTTCATGATCACAAAAGAAAGTCCCAGGTGCGACACTTGTTCAACATTTTTCCACAGAAGAGGAAGCATAGAATTCGTGTCTATGTAGCTATTATCAATGCTTGAATGGAGGCTCTTTACTTTGTTCCAGGCCTTTGTCCATTCTGCTTACAGTGAGTTAGGGCTGTTAATGTTAGTGTTCGCGCGTATTTACTGAAGAATGGGGGCTCCAACCCGCTACCCGTCTCAGCAAATTAATTCATTTATTTTATCTTTTGACCGATATTTTAGCAGGATGCCCTCAAAAAGCGATCCTGCGTAATAAAAAGTACGCGAACATACAATAACATAACTCAGCGATTAAAAGAGAACTTAAATTAAAAAAAATATATAGATTTAAAAAAAAAAGTATACATGAATATTTACACTGACAATGTGTAAAATGACAAAACTCAGAATTTAACATAGTATATCATTAAAAAAAAAAACACATGCATGAAATGTTACACTTACAACAGATATAATCGTTGGGTAAAGGGTTAAAGAGTGTTGAACCTACCTTCAGCCATATTCCATGAAATGATGCAACTTAAAAGAAACCATGTTGCGGTGAAGAAACATTTCATATTCCGTAGATTTCGTTTAACCATTCGGTCACTGGATTCTTCCACCCTGAAAATGTTGGTAAGCTGTGCAAGGTTCCTTCCCGCTCTTTTTGTTTTACCTCCGTCCTTTTCGTCGATCAGACCGTCTGCTTTTAGGAGTTTCTTCCGATCCTCCAAACTGTTAGAGTACTTTGTATCGAAGCGCTTTCCAAGCTTTTGCCAATCAGATCCTAACTGTTCCACCGGCTACCTACACTCCAAATTAGAGAGTATTTTATACCATGTCGATGCTTTGTGTAGGTTTCATAACACTAGTTGTAGTAAATTTGGATTTTAAGGCATTTACACCACTATACGAACACTATACCACTATTAACCCTAAGTAAGGCGTTTATCATTCACTTCATGTAAGAACGAATTTATACAAAATTAAAAGTTTTCGTCGATCGAAACCGATAGCAATGTGATGAGCAGCGAGCGAACCCGAGCGGTCAAAGAGTGCCGAAAAGAGGCTGACGTACTAAAAGCCGAAGAGTGTCAAAGAGTGTCGAGAATTTTATTAATTTTTGTATAATGTTCTTTTTATTGTACACTAATTGTAATTCAACCTTCGAGCTGCAACCATTGGCATTTTGATAAACCATTTATCTATCTATCTATCTATCTATCTATCTATCTATCTATCTATCTATCTATCTATTGATCTATCTATCTATCTATATATTTATCTATATAAAACTACTCTTCGGCAGTCTTCAGCATTCTTCGGCAATCTTTGGCTTTTAGTATGACCGGTGGAGAAGTACATTCCACTTTTGATAGACTACATCGAGCGCCATGTTGACACAAAACTACCAGCTAGATTCCAAAACGATACTGCTCCGCCACAACGACTGTTAGTATCACAAAATTCACTGACAAGGAAAAAAGAACTTTAGAAATTTTACGACTGGCAGACAATCACTGTGAGCACAACGGACAAAGGACTGGGACAAAGTAAACAAGTTTATTCAAGCATTCACAATACAATAGCTTCTATAGGATTCTATAGGATATAATAGGCGGGTTTACTTATATATTCAAATTTATGTGCGTTTAACGTATATAGTTACGTGGTATTCCATAGACCGGTTGATAACAATAAGACTTCAATACTTGCATGGAATCCAGTTTGCATACATTACTTGTTGCTATGTCGGGCAAACCTCGGGCAAGCTTGTGGGTTGTCAAGAGCAACCGTTGTGTTAGAGGTATGCATAAAACTTGCATCTTTTAATAAACCCGCCTATTTTCTTTTGTGTCCATGTAGCTATTGTTAATGTTTTAATGGAAGTTGTTTAATTTGTCCCTTCTGCTCACAGTGAACGAAGCAACCACTAATGAGTGATTATACCAACTTATTTGTGCCTAGAGAAAAAGAAATCATCTTTCATGGGTGATCAGAGAAAAATCTGTCTTTATAGGATTGTGTATGAATGGTTGGCGAGTTTATTAATGTCTCATCGACCCTTAAGCCCCGGTCACATAGGACCCCGGAAGCAACACGATTTACCCCGACTCTTTGTTAATTCACAGTTAACTGCCTCAGAACAACGAGTCGGGGTGAGTCGTGTTGCTTCCGAGGTTCTATGTGACCGGGGCTAAAAACGTCACGATTGAAAAGACATAATAGGGATTAGAACTTAAATCTCCGAGTATGTTGGGCATTAAGCCCCGGTCACATAGGGCCCCGGAAGCAGTTCGGAGGCAGTTAACTGTGAATTAACAAAGAGTCGTGTTGAATCGAGTCGCTTCCGGTCTTCTATGTCTTCTACAAGGTATAAAATGAATGATTCTTTCAACATATTATCCACATAATCACCTTTTCGTACTTTTCGTACTCTCCCCAAAATATGTTGTATTCGTGATTTCCTTCCTGGTTGTTCTTTAACATGGAAAGTAATAAGAAGGTTTAGGTCGAGGATCAAATCGATAGACTGTAACATTTATAGAAACTTTACGTTACGTCGGCATTTATCCGGAAAAATAATAAAGTGGGTTTATCTAGGTCAAGGATTAAATGATCTTGGTAAGCAGTCAATCGTGGCAGAAAATGACAACGGCTTTAAAGATTCTCTGATTTTTGGAGAGATTAATCCCTGATTTGTTTTTTCACAAGAGTCTTGTAATTTCATTGTCCCGAGATAATATACCGATTAAAGGTAAGTAATGCCCCGGTCACATAGGACCGCGGAAGCAACACGATTCTCCTCGACTCTTTGTTAATTCACAGTTAACTGCCTCAGAACAACGAGTCGGGGTGAATCGTGTTGCTTCCGGGGTCCTATGTGACCGTGGCTTAAGGAATGCTGACTTGCCTCGTACATGCTAATGGAACAGTCACACCTACAGGCTGATCCGACGTAACCTACTGCCAAACTGAATTATCTTAGATTTGAAATATGAACTGTAAATTAGTATTTTGTTTAATCAATGAAGTTATAAAATTGAGATTGAGAAAAGTAACCTTCAAGCATCAGATTTATAAGCGGAAAAAGACAGTAAATATTACAAGTTTGTTCATGAGGATTGAGAGCAGGGCGGGGTCAGTCTTTTGGTGTGACTGTGCTATAAGCCTACATGAAAATTGAATTACCACAGACAGTGCAAAATACACTAGTTGACGCATGGCTAACGCTATCGTACATGAGGCGCACGTCAATTTTTTTTTTGTTGACTGGCCATCTCGAATACATATTTCTGATCAAATGTAAATAATTCAGGTAACAAGATTTTTAAAAAGCAACAACAATAAGAAGAAATCACTGACACAATCTTTGAATTTCATAAACAGTTTATTGCATATAAAACAAAAACAGGCCGCCTCCTACATTTGAATCATATGCACAATACACTGATGTCGAGAAAAATCTGAAAACAGGCTCAGGAAATATTTCTGCATACTGACATGCTTTTCAAATAATTCCGTCATTATATCGAATTTATCTGACATGTGGTGTACTGTCCAAATGTTTGACGTAAAGAAGGTTAAGCGTTTTCAATATAGAAAACAATAATATTAGGAATGTTACAAGTACACAATAGTTGAACGTTTACAAAGGATACGTAAATTGTATCGCCTAGCAGTATAGCTTACTTATACCAGAATTGGAAACATTAAATAAAGATTAAATAAAGATTTAAATAAAGATTTAAATGAAGATTAAATAAAGATTTAATTCCAACAATAGTTTTAAATATACGTTGATCACTTCTGTGTTTCCTTTAGCCACCCACTATAGACAGGTTTGACACTATTAATTTTGATTGTCAATAAATATAGAACATATCCAATTTAGCATCTTATCGGCATGATCGAAGTGATAAGGGTTAATATATAGAAATAAAACGTTTTGATGAAGAGTCGATATTGCACAATCTATTTCCATTTATCCAAGGGCTATAGTAATGATTAAGACTTTGGTTTGTTTTACTCTGGTTGTCGAGTCGGTTCTTGTCTAAATAAAATTATTCTCATGATTGTTGTGTAGTTTCTGTACGTTCCTTAATATGGTAAGTCGCACTTCACGATGTTTGCTATGTCCACTACATCATCTAGAGATTGGTTAGGGTACTTGTAGATGAACCCCATTCTTGGATCCTACTACAAGGAACAAAATGCCAAAAGTTGCCGAAAAGAAGACCGAAAATTGTCTTCTTTTCGGAGTTTTTCGGCACTTTCGGCCTTAAACATGACCACTATACTCGAGTACCAAACATTCTGCGTCTCCCGAATCATAGGTGACTGAAGTCATCTACAAAAGTCAGATTAAAACCAATGGGATCGCTCTTTCATTTGAGAACTGTTCAATTTGTTTCTGATGTGAATTTCAGTGGTAAGTTGCCTTGGCGAATTTATGATTGCCATCGGATTCCTCAAGGATTCCACAGTTTTTATTCTGTTCTTAGCTGACATGGCACTCTTAGGACTGTTCTGCTGTTTCTGTCGCTTCCTTGATTTTGTTTGTTGCTTTGACGATGTTAGCTACATCGACCATATCACCAAAAGATTGGTTTGGATACTCGTAGATAATACCCTTCTCTCCAGCATCGATCACGAAGATTCCACCCAGTGTCCAGCCATCACCTGATGCAAAAAATGAAGAATTCCATAGCTATTAAGCTGGACAAACCACATTTGTCGCACTTCTTACCTGTTTATTTGATTAGTACTGCGCAATCATTTTGTAAATTGAATCTATTGGCTTATTGATATTTTCTAAACTACTGTAGCTCTGCTTAAGTTTTATTTTGTCATAAAAAATGTAACGAAGAAAACTTAAGGTATACGGTAGTCAATCCCCAGTTGAACTCAACATAACACCTCAATTGAATTTAAAAGATGTGTCTCAAATGGAGACCGAAGTTCCGAAATGTTTTTGACAATCATTCGTTTTGCTTATAAAGCTATTGCAGTAAAACAAAAAGCCATTATTTTAAACTATTCATTCATTTGTCTATCTATAATGTATCTATCTGCAATAACGCGTATATTTAATTATCTATCTATCAATCCGTCCAATTTCTATTCATCTATTTGCATGTTTGTCCCTCATCTACTTACTACTCTTGTCAAATCACTGCAAGGAAGTAAAGGACATTCTTTCAGCCCACATCATCGGATATTTATTTGACAACTTACACCTCATAATTCGTGTTACTTATCCCAGTGGCTAACTTACCTTTAAGGTTGAGAGGGATACCCTGTTTCTTGAATTTCATGCCAGCCGTAAAACTGTCTTTTCGGAAGATGGAAAAGAATCCCCTCTTCCTGAACTTGGGTCCGTAGAATCTCATCTGCAACACATAAAAGGGTGATATTGATGATAAATCATTGATGATAAATCATTGACAATATAATACAAAACAAATATCATTGAAGAAATATCTGGAAATAGAAATGTCTGGATTAAAAAAATGTACATCATTGACCTACAAATATTGCAGTTCACGACCATCTTTTGGAGCAGCGATGGGTACGAACTAACCCTTTCCGGGATCAAAAAATAGACAACCATATTTTTGCCGAATCGCGGAGAAAAGTGAGGACTTTCTTTTTTGCTTGTTAGAAAATCTTGTCTGAAAACAAGTCAAAGAATCTCAGGTTTGAAATATTTCCTCATACATTTATTTATTATTATACTAATTGATTGCTTATTTATCTATCTTTTTACATTCCTCTGTATCTAGAAGTCTTCCCCGTCGAAGTAGGAATAAAAAGTATTCATAGCCGATTAATTCTCTGAGCGCAGCCTAAAGCTTGATGCTCCAAGAATCCACCCCAGCTAGGGTTCCTTTAGTTACTTATTTGTTTATTTATGTATTCACTTATCCATTTGTTTACAAACCTCTGTATCTAGGAAGACTTCTCCATCAAAGTAAGGAAGAAAGTCTTCATACCCGAGCGATTCTCTGAGCACAGCGTAGAGCTTATGATGCTCCGAGAATCCAACCCATGTTTTCATTATCTTCACAAATAGATATATTCATTTATCTAGTTTCTTTATGTTTATACATCAATTTATAAATTTGTTTACATACCTCTGTATCTAAGAAGACTTCTCCTTCAAAGTAAGGAAGAAAGTCTTCATAGCCGAGCGATTCTCTGAGCACAGCGTAAAGCTTGATGCCCCGAACATCCAACATAAGTTTCCTTTATTTACTTGTTTATTTATTTATGTATTGTTTATTTATTCATTTGTTTACGTACCTCTGTATCTAAGAAGACTTCCCCGTCAAAGTAAGGGAGAAAGTCTTCATAGCCGAGCGATTCTCTGAGCACAGCGTAGAGCTTGATGCTCCGAGCATCCAACTCATGTTTTATTATCTTCATTTATTTATTTGTTTGTTTATTTGTTGTTCATTTATCTTTTTATTCACATACCTCCGTATCTAAGAAGACTTCTCCGTCAAAGTAAGGAAGAAAGTCTTCATACCCGAGCGATTTTCTGAGCACAGCATACAGCTTGATGCCCCGAACATCTAACTAACATTTCATTATTTATTTTATCTACTCATTTATTTATTTCTTTGGTTGTTTACTTATACATGTGTTTACTTACCTCTGTATCTAAGAAGACTTCCCCGTCAAAGTAAGGAAGAAAGTCTTCATAGCCGAGCGATTCTCTGAGCACAGCATAGAGCTTGATGCCCCGAGCATCCAGCTCAGGCTTGATGGAGGAAACCTCGCGGGCTTCCTGAAAACATGGGAAAAAAAACAGAGAGAGATAATACTTAACATTGTCAAAATATGTTCTTTATGCTTATAACTATACTTAAAAAGAACTATTCCAAATCACCAGGTTTCAGCTGAGCTGCCAAATGATGCCTCATCCATTCTTGTAATGCAAAAGTGAATGGGTTTTGAAATGCACTATATCAATTTTTTTATTATAGGTTATTACTCCGTCCGTTTCGCACTACTTGGTGAAATTGGTGAAATTATTGACATTAACAATTGCGTTCCATGAAGAGCTGACGAGCGAAATAAAAAGGATTGAAAAGTTATTGGCACAAGTTTGCTTGGCCCCATTTTCAACGAGACTTTTTTTT
>BQKZ01003051.1:0-38862 GCA_036244855.1 Temnopleurus reevesii | reverse complement strand
CTCTCTCCCCGTCTCCTGAAAGAAGACTTACCCCCTTACACACGGATCATCCGGGCCTTCTGACTGCCAACATCACCACTCCATTTTCCTGCCAAAGATCCTTCGCCTTGAAACATCTTTTCCCTCCACTAGCCTCCTCCCCTTCTAAGAAGTTGAGAAAACTGAGCTTGGTATCACCGAGAAGTTGGAGAGTTGAATCTGCGAGATACGGCTCCGTTGCCTTTTCCAGACCTTTACTGGACTTGGCCGATGCCATCATCTATTGAAAGAAAGAAAGAAACTAAATTTCATTTTCCGCCAACGATTCTTTTGCTTTGAAGCATCTTTTCGCGCCACTAGCCTCCTCCCCTCCTATTAAATTCAGAGCACCGAGTTTGGTGTCACCGAGAAGTTGGAGAGTTCCATCAGCGAGATACGGTTCCGTTGCCTTTTCCAGATGTGTACTGGACTTGGCCGAGGCCATCATTCTGCTGAAGAAAAAAAGAAAGTAAATTTGATTTTCCGATTTCGTTTTTCCCGCCAAATATTTTACGCTTTGAAGCATCTTTTCCCGCCCCTGGCCTCCTGCCCTCCTAAGAAGTTCAAACCAGATCATCCGGGCCTTCTGACTGCCAACATCACAACTCCATTTTCCTGCCAAAGATCCTTCGCCTTGAAACATCTTTTCGCGCCACTGGCCTCCCCCCCCCCCCCCCCCCCCCCCCTCCCAGGAAGTTCAAGGAACTGAGTTTGGTGGCACCAGAAGTACGTTGTAGGGTTGCAGTTACAAGGAATGGTTCCGTTGCCTTTTCCAGACCTTTATTGCACTTGGCTGAAGCCATCATCTGCCAAAAAAGTAAATTTTATTTTCCGACAATGTGGTGTCGAGAGGGAGGGGGACTTTATTATTACCCTCATGGAAAAGCCTTTCGCACCATGACTGATTCCCTAGAGATATTTTCACATGAATCGTGGAAGAATATTCTATATTTTTGTTTCTTATCATTGCCATAAGCTCCACCCCCATTGGGGTTTTGCTCTATTTGTAGGTCGAAATATCTGTATAAAGGCTAAATTATCTAGACAGCACATCGCATCATATATTTTATCATTCATCTTAGGTCATTATCATTCTGGACAAACAACGTCAAATATTAATCATTGATAGAGTCAGAATTCTGATAGTTTCATGCAACTGATTTCGAATTTTAAAGCCGTCTCAACTTTGCGTTTTTAACCTGTGTCGGCCCAGCGTTTTTAACATCTATATAAAAGCGGAAGCCAAACGTCAGTCCACCGACTGCTTCGTCCACGCAACTGTGTTATTTTTTTATTCTAAACAAGCGCAAGGTTCCATCTAGCATTTTTAATTTGAAGGTGTTACACGAATACTTTATGGGATAGAGGAAAATTGAAACAAGTGGTCACTACTATAAAAGCAATAGATAAATGCATGGACGTTGACTGGAAATATTGTTCTGCAGAAAATGCACAATCACACCAGGGAGTTGGGATTTTACTCCCTGATCATACTAAAACAGCAATACTACGAAACACCCCCGTATATACCCGACATATATTACACTACAGCACTTCCAGTACTGAACTAAAATACGATGATATGAAGAATATATGCATATGAAATAACATGAACTTACGTAACGCCTGAATAGCTGTGCGTATGGTCCCCTCAGCATAAGATATTATGAGACGTCTATTTCTAGAATTCTGCTACTATATATACTTAATGCCTAAACATAACGCAGCTCTAAAGAGAATGGGATTGCATAATTATATCAACACAAAACGAACGAATTTCTGATCGGCACGAGTTGAGTTGAGGCACCAATCAAATTTTGTTTGAAGATGAGCCATTGTGTCAATAACGATTCTTGTCAATAGTAGTTCGACCCGTTATGTCATGGACTTTGTACACGAACAACAAAAAATGGGGCTTGTCTCGAAAGGGTTGAGATCGGAGAGGAGTGGAAGGGGAACACGCTTTTGAAACACCCCACCCCCNCGCTTCGCACCGTGCGGCTCCCTACCCTTTCGAGAGACAAACAACATAAACATATATATGAAACAAAACAACAACAGCCCTAAAAATTATCATACCAAGGAGAATAAGGGCACAATTCCTAAAGATTCTTTTGGTGAATATATATTTTTTCACTTTATACATTTAGAGGTCTTTAGCATAGGGTAAACCGGGGGAATATGGAGCCTCGGGGTAATATGGAGCCATGTATAGAAATCTGCCTGTAGAAAAGTGCTAAAGTCCCCTCTGTGGTTCAAATGCCTGTTACGTGACATGTTGAACCCCACTGCAACTCTGTAAACATTAAGTCAGCTGGTAGAGCTCGATTAACCCCAACAAAATCCAATATTTTGGAGAAAGGTAAGCGATTTTCGTGTCATTTTTTTGGCTCCTTATAAGCCTGAAAATGTAAAGATTGCTGTTGTAAACCTACTTCGCGTAATCACATCTTGATTGTATCATAATAAGTGCATAATGTGGGTTGTATACTGCTGCTGAGTGGATGTGTATTGATCATGGTCGAGTGAATGGCTTGTACAATTCATTTACATAACCACAATAGCTTTGGGGGAATATGGAGCCCCGGCCTTGTTTTTGTACAATTTTAGCATTGAATATTTCTAAAATGAATCCATATTTTTCTGACTTGTAAACATTTTGTAGTTAATATTGATCACTTTGTAGGCCTACAGTTTTATTTAATTATTTTATCTGTATTATATAATTCAGTTCTATATCAATTATTATCAATTTTGTTTTTGCTGTTGCAGATGGGGAGACGTTATCAGCGAAAGAGTGACCGAGCGAATTGGGATGTTGAAGTAATGGAAACTGCTATAGACGCTGTCAGTTTTATTTTGTGAATGATTTATTAACAGCTTTTGCATGGGATTATGTCTTGACATTCCACAGCGTACACACATGGGACACACATGCAGAAGCTTGCTTCGAGAAAAACGATCTATGAATGCCATGTTTTTTTATGTTTTGCTGTATGGAACTGCCACTTAATCTTGATTCATTCCATATATTGGTGTTTAATAATGCCTAATGACATGTCCAGACATGAATGGACACAATCCATTCAATATTGCATTTAGCAATCACAACCATAAACTTTGATCTTGTATTTGCAGTGACATAATGCCTTCCTGGCATTGAGGGGAATTTTTTCAACCAGGAGTATTATAATTTATTATTACATGAATAACATTATTCAATCAAAGTAAAAAGTAAAAAAAAAGTAAAAAACCCATGTCACTGAAGAAAATTCATAAATAGTATGCAAGACAAAATTAATTGTAGTATAACAGCTCATAAAATCTTGGTATATGGAGATTTGTTTGTGGGCTCCATATTACCCCGTTCATTGGGGTAATATGGATCCTGTGACACTTTTGTTTATGTTGTCTTTAATTTATACAAGACAATTGTGTTTTTTTCTAACTTATGTGTTTTTATGTAAGGAATAAATAGTTCTTCCACCAGTAAAAGAGAGAAGTGAAAAGAATATTGTCTACATGTTCAAAACTCTCATTTTGTGCTTAAGGGCTCCATATTCCCCCAGTTTACCCTATATAAAGTTCCCAAAAACATTTAGGATAAACGTGTTCCAAAAAATAGACAATACTTATACGCGTTTATAAAAAGACACAATAGTTTTATAAGGCGTGGAGATATATGGGTTAGAATGGACTATATATATATTTCTTTTTGAAGTATTGATTATTTGAATGGGAAATTCCATAACATGGAAAACATGGTTAATTGGTTCTTTTTAGATTCAGTCTTTCCTTTTTTGTAACGACATAATTCTTTCTCCTTCTTTCCTATTCTTTTCCTTTTTCTCTCTGCCTCATCCTTCCCATTATGACTGCTCCTTCTGATCTCATTTCATGTTCTCATCTTTATATCTTTCTTATCCACCTCTCTTTTCTCTCTCTCTCTTCCACTCTGTCTATTCTCTCTTCTCCTCCCCTCTTCCATATTCCTTCTCTCATCCCATATACGCCCTATCTCTCTCCTTTTTAAACCCAACTTATCCACAATATCTTCTCACATTCGCTCCCCTCTCGTCTCTCCACTCAAACATGGGAGTGGGTGGAGTAGCTTTGGGGGCTCCATCCCGGGGGGGGGGGGGGGGGTTTAAGTTAGGGGCCATCAAATAGTAGGTAAAAAGGGCGCTATTACTATATAGTGATAAGTGGGGCAAAATTTAAACCGACGACCTCTTATTTCTATTTCTTACCATTGTCATCTCCTTGTTGGTGGGTGTATGTGTGTGTAGGCATGTGTCTATGGGGGAATGGGGCGCCAAATTCGAAGTTGGTCAAGCCCAACAGATCTAGAAAATACAAACATGGAGGGAGCTGGGACAAGGAAAATTGTCTCATACACATTCTACACATGCAAATGCCTTTACGACATGTCACATATATTATTTTGGAATAATTTAATAAATTTCCAATGATGATCACACAATTCTGAATGGTAGAAAAATAGAAAATGATCATGGCCCTGCACATACATGGATCACCGAGACATAGTATACAGTAGAACCTGTCTATAATGGACACAATGGGGTAAAGCAAAAGGGGCCATTGTATGCAGGCGAACATTAAAAACAGGTTTTACAGAACATTGTTTTGTTCTATATGAATAAACAGTCAACCTTGCATAATTATATGTCTGTCTTCTAAAGTTACAAAATGTACAAGCACAAGCTCGAGCAGACATTTTCTAATCATGAAAATTCCTAGGGTTGGTTTTAAAGGTATAGATTCGTAATGACCGGGATGCAAAAAGTGATGTTAACGAGCTGATGTATTCACAAGTTGCTTTACATGCCTAAATATATCTGTGTAAGATATTAGGAGTGCATTTTTGCTCGTATTCTGTGTATTTTACGTCGAACACGTCAATCAGCCAATATTCCTACGGTGTGCTAAGTGCTTTTGCACGGGGGAGCGTCGGCCTGAAATGGGCGGTGCGATCGGTGGTATTGTCAGCAGTGTGTGAGTTTGCGTTCATTTTGTACGTGAAGCATGTTGTGTAAGGGAGAACGACCGCAGCATGATTTGTTATTTTGCGATAATTAAGCCATTTCTAGGTTGATTTCATTCAAACAAACTATGAATATGCTCTAATTATTATGGTAATAATTTTACTGCAGCTCGCAAACTAGTTAAATATCTGAAGCGCCCTCCTCCCAAAACTGGTCTATCGCTCTAAAAAGCTTTTAAAATGCAAACCACATGAACTTTGGTTATCAACCTCTAATGAATTTAGCAAAGCAAGCTGAAGACAAATTTGTAACGTTCACAATAAATGCTCAAGTCCTGGATATGTAAGATTAATGTGAAACACAAAGAGCAATTCGTCTGATACTAATTCATTATCATTTACTAATTTTCTCAAACGTATTTTTTCAGTTTCAACAGGTTCCACTTAGGCAAGATCGACTGTAGTATAGGTGGCCCTTACAGACAGGTGGCCACTATTGGCAGGTATGACTGTAATGATAATGAATCTAGATTGGTCATCTTTAGGTAATCAAATCGATAAATTCTCATGCACCTAGACGATCAAACGTTCATTACATCTTCCGTGTTATCACAAAGTGACAGTAGCCAATGAGTAAGGTTGCACAAAACCATCAAAATAGCAACACTTCGGGGTTATTGCTACAAAGTTGCAATCTATCGCAAATCAGTTGCAAATTGTAATGCCCATTTTAATCTACACATGGTAATGCTCTTTCAACAAGACACACATGAAACAATGATTTTGATTGGCGCGTCCTGAGAAACTGCAACTTTCGAACATCACCTCCTTCAACTCAATAGGATGCTTTATTAATTGTTACAATGTCGGACCTTCTTTGTCTTCATGCAACATTAACCTTTTGACTTCCATCATTTCATGAAAACAGACAACATTTTTCATAATGCATGTATGTGAATGTGCAATCACACTTGATAAACATTGATAGACAAGATGAAATAGTTCTTGCCTTATCCCAACATGGATAAACACTGATTGACAGTGCATTCCCGAAATGCTGTGAAAAAATATTCACAGCCATACCAAGGGAGGAATTGAACCCATGACCTCCTGATGAACAGACCAGCGTCTTAATAATAATAATAATAATAATAATAATAATAATAATAATAATAATAATTACATTTATAATTAATTATAATTACATATACAGCATTTAAACATGCGGTCTCTCTAGTCACCTATTCAGAGGCGTGAGACAAATTATATAATATCATTACTTGGCCATACATGTAGCATAGCTGCCAAGTAGGCACTTCTGCATTTAAAGGAATAAATTCCTGCCGGTCTTACCACTTAACCATCAAGAAAATCAATGATTGTGGTGGGTTCGATTTGTTCAGAACTTGCATCTCGGAAACGCACTGTCGATCAGTATTTATCCATGTTGAGATAAGGCTCCAGTCACATGCAGGCCCGGAAGCAACATGATCGAACACGACTCTTTGTTCAGTTCGCAGTTAACTGCCTCCGAACAAAGAGTCATGTTGAATCATGTTCAGCTAGGGCTTCTATGTGACTGGGGCATAAGGCAATACTTATTTCAAAATTCATCAACCCAACACAAAAATCATTCAATTGTTAGGCAAGAATTTGTCTTCTTAAACTGCATTAGAAACAAATATAAACAGTGCTATTCTATTCAAAATGGAGGTATTTTACGATACCCTTGAGAGATTATCACTATTCTGATCAAAAATTCTACCCTGAAATTATCACGACTCAATACAATAACCACCAATGCTCAATACACTTTCTAAGATTAAACAAAAATAAACAACAGATAAGTGGCTACAGCTAGTGTTTGTGGTAGCATATACCATTTTTGTAANGATTTCCAATGATGATCACACAATTCTGAATGGTAGAAAAATAGAAAATGATCATGGCCAGGCCTGCACATACATGTATCATAGAGATATAGTATACAGTGGAACCTGTCTATAGTGGATACCAAAGGGATAAAATAAATGCAGCCATTGTATTTTGTTCTATTGGGATAAACAGTAAACCTTGCATAATCAAAATGATGTCTGACTTCTCACGTTATATAATTAAAGCTCAAGCTCCAGAAGAGAATTTCTAATTATAAATATTCCCAAATTTGGTTCTAAAAAAAGTGAATGAAGATATGACTTCTGTGGGCTGAAGACATGGAATAGCCTACCACTTACCACTTTGGTCACTGAAGATATATATCACTGTGAGCAGAAGGGACAAAGGACTGGGACAAAGTAAACACATTCCATTGAGGCATTTACAATACCTAGAGACACACCAAACAAACGGCTTTCCCTCTTATTCTGTGGAGGGATGTCAAACAAGTGTTAATGAAGGAGATAGTAAACTGCCTTCTTTTGTGTGTATCTAGCTCAATTGTAAAATCTCCCGCATGAAGCTGTTTACTTTGTTCCCGTCCTTTGTCCCTTCTGCTTACGATGTTTGTGTTTGCAATAATTTTCACAGCAAAATAATCTTGTGGGGTGTTGCTCAAAATCAACTGCAAATCAACTGCAACTTTGCCAATAGGTATGCGCATTTAGCAAGACGCGCATGAAACAATGATTTTGATTGACGCGTTCCGATCAACTGCAACTTTCGATCAATTGCAACTTTTGAGCAACACCCCCTTGGAGTTGCAAAAGTAATGTAAAGTGTATAGAGTAGTTTGTCTGATTATGTGCTATGTAAATGCTAGTTTATCATCCATGTTATATCATCATGTTTACTAATTTTGGCTATTAAAGACAAAGCTATTTCTTCAGTTTCAACAGGTTCCACTTAGGCAAGATTGACTGTAGTATAGGTGGCCCTTACAGACATGTGACCACTATTGGCAGGTATGACTGTAATGACAATGAATCTAGATTGGTCATCTATAGGTAATCAAATCAATACATATTCATGCACCTAGTAGACAACTTAATGTTCGTTAAGTCATCCCTGTTTTCACAAAGTGTCGATAGCCAATGGGTTATCTTGCACAAAATCATTGCTCTAGCAACACTTTCATCGGAAAGTGTTCTATAGAATTAACATTCACTCCAATGGCATGCTTTTTAAATTTGTGCTACGTCAGGCTTTCTTAATCTTCACGCAAGAATACTTTTTGACTTCATGAAAACAGACAAAATTTCTCATAATACATGTATGTGAATGTTCAATCACACTTGATAAACATTGATAGACAAGATTTTGAAATAATTCTTTCCTTATCCCAACATGGATGAACACTAATTGACTGTGCATTCTCGAAACGCTGTGAAAGAATATTCACAGCCATACCAAGGGAGGAATTGAACCCATGACCTCTTGATGACTAGACGGGCGTCTTACCACTAGACCACTGAGAGCTAAGTTATCAAATTGGGTTCAGTTTCTATCAAATCTGCATCTCGGAAACAAACTGTCAATCAGTGTTTATCCATTTTCAGATAAGGCCCCAGTCACATAGAAGCCAGCAAGCAACAAAATCAAACGCAACTCTTTGTTCAGTTCACAGTTGGCTGCCTCCGAACATAGAGTTATGTTGAATTATGTTTAGTCAGGGTTTTTTTATGACTGGGGCATACAGCAATACTTATTTCAAAATTGATCAACCCATCACAGAAATCATTCAATCGATAGGCAAGAATTTGTCTTCTTCAACTGCATCAGAAACATATATATACATTGCTATTCTATTCAAAATGGAGGTATTTCATGATACCCTTGAGAGATTATCACTACTCCGATCAAAAAATCTACCCTGAAATTATCACGACTCAATACAATAACCACCAATGCTCAATATACTTTAAAGAAACAAAAAATTAAACAAAAATAAACAACAGATAAGTGGCTACAGCTAGTGTTTGTGGTAGCATATACCATTTTTGTAATGACTATTATTGTCTTATTTGTCCTGGAAAAAATAGTTTTTTAAGAATTCAATTGCCCAGTTGAACATAAGTCATTTGCATCTAAATGACACAATGTGAGAAAACACAGCTACAGCAAAACTACTAAAAAATTATCAAATGCGCAATCTGTTTACGAGATTTTATATTCCAGGAAATACCCGATGAAATGTAAATGTCTGGCAATTAATATTGGCATAACCTTAATTCAAGAATGGCCAAAATATATATCTACTATTGGTCCGTCAAACACATGAATTCAATTCAATATTCTGAGCATTAAAACATTGCAAATTAAATTTTGCAAAAATATCAATAATATAAATTCTTAAACAGATGGCAAACATATTTATTATCCTATATACATATACTGTCATTTCAATAATATTGTCATAAAATTATCCTAATATGGAGGATTTACTTCATCACTGCTTATTTATGCCTTTAATATTAACATTACAGACATAGCCCTACTATTAACCATACATCTTGTAAGGACACTTTGCATTCTAAACATTCAAATATATGAAAATGCACCATCTACTTTTCTAGATTAACATTTTATAATGACTAATATTCCAGATTCTCACCACCAAATACATGTATGGATTACAAAAGTGAAACAAAAGCAGCGACATAATAATTTTTAATATTTCTGAATATAATTCATCAAATGGCATAATCATATTTTGGATGGAAAAGCTTCTTTTCCATATATATTGCACTAAATATCAATCACTTCATTTTCTTTGGTACGCGACCTCAATGATATTCATTTTATTTCAACGTCATGAAAAAGCGAGATATTTACAAAAATCTGCAACAAAAAGAAACACTAAGTTTCAATGATTGTCCTACAATAAGATTAAACAGCCTATACTAAAATAATCGACCAATCCTGAGAAATCAAATCTAAAATCGCCATTCCTCTATATGTTGCAAATACAAAAAAATCAACTCACTATGAGCAAAAGGAACAAACAAATTTGATGAAGTAAACAATCTCATTCAAACTTTTACAATGACATCAGGAACACACAAAATAGCTTCCCTATTAATTCACTGAGCAGATGCAATACCTGTTTGACACATCTCTCCAGAATAAGTGGGTAGGAAACTTCTTTTGTGAGTATCTATCTATTGTTAATGATGAATAGAAGCGGTTTATTTTGTCTGGAACCTGCCCACAGTGACAAACTTCATATTTGGTTTCAGTAGTGGAGTACACAATAAAGTGAACATTATTTCCATTTGCATGTTAATCAAAAACGATCTAACAATAAGTAGAAAAATCATTTCAGAAGAGAAAGCATGGTTAATAGCAATTGTTGAAATTTTTATATCAGTAGTGAATGTAAAATCTAGACTTACATTACATGCAACCATTGCATTTATACAATGTATATACCTCGATATCAGAAGAGAAAGCATGATCAATAGCAAATGTTGGAATTCGTACATCTACAATAAATGTAAAAACTAGAATTTCATTACATTCAATCATTGCATTAATACACAGTTTATACCTCGATTTCAGAAGATAACAATGACAGATATTGTTCCGTTTTGCAATGAAATATGAAATGAGGTTCAAAGTTCACCTGATCACATGGAAAGTCTTCAAAGATAAATGAATATGTCTTTATCTACCATATATCCCTGAATGTTTTTCATGCATAGTTTATAATAATACATGCAATTCATGTTGCGCACGCATCCATACTATTGCAGGGTGCACAGGGCGTATTGTATTATTATTACCCTGGCTTCAGCTTGTCGCCACAAGCATTTCAAGGAATTTATATTCCTGTTACATTGTAGATACTCATTCACTACTTGGGTTGACTTGGTGTGAGTGCACAACACACTTTGCATTATTACCCTGGCTTATTGTCGCCACCAGCATTTCAAGGAATTAATATTCCTGCCAGGTACCCAATCACCTAACCTGGGTTGAGTGCAGCATAATGTGCATATATTTCTTGCTGAAGGAAATGGACCCTGTGGGTGAGATTTGAAAAGCGACCCTCACGTTGAAAGGCGACCGTCAGAACCAATAAACCATGCCACCTTCACATACTATTCTTAAAAGTTGTCATGAATCTATGGATATCAATCAAGAAAATAAGACTTCATAATAATTATGATACAATAATTTTTGTGTGTAATATATAGTATATTGCCTCAAAAGGCTTCATATACTTCCAAATCAAAAGGACTGGCGTAAAATTGCATGATTGAGAGTATATTTGTCATCGTCACTTTCGCATTCACTTTGGTTCAGCTGTTGCATTATTCACATTTTCATTTTTGACCTCTAGCATATACTGGTATCGTTTGCATCTCTGTACAGGTAATGATTAGGGTGTGGTGTTTGGTTTACACGTTTGTCTGAAGCTTTTTAAAAATATTTCACTGAAATTTTCATACTGAAGCACTTCTAACACTTACTAATAAAGTGTTCCCATTATCTGAAAAGAAAAAAAAATCCCTGATTTTCCGAATTTTCCCTGATGAGTATTCAAAATTCCATGATGGTATGCTGACCTAATTCACTAATTTCAACCTATCCTCAATTACCATAGGGTTCCCAATACTTGGCGAACATTTGAGGAGAATAAAAGTACCCGATTATTCCATGATTTGAGGAATTTTAAAAATTGAATTCACTGACTTTTCCTTGACTGGAAAAATATTCAAATCACTTTCCTGATTTTTCAGGCACAGTGGGAAATTTGTAATAACATTTAACACTTTTACTAGAGCATTTTAGACTTTCTTCATCGTCAGTCTCCTTCAAGACATTACATAGTGTCTGGATACATTCCCTTCAGTTCGTCGGCAAAGAATTTCCGTAGGGCGACGCGTTTGAGCTTCTGGGTTGGTGTCATTAGACCGTTATCAATCTCAAATGTTCCCGGATGCAAATGGATGTACTTGGCCTGTAATAGGGGTTTGAAAGAAAAAATAATATTAGTATTTAATTAAATTAAATTAAATCTCGTATAAATTTCAAGATAATTCTTCTTACATACCATTTTTTACGAGGTACAGCACCAGTTTATCTGCAGGATCTCGTCATAAGATACACACCTGCAAGAAGACTAAGGTCAAATAACAAATCCCTTCTGGTCAAACCAAACACACACACAAAATATTATGGATCTCGCACTTTCAAAAATGCTTCAGCTGAACTCTGGAATGATTTGCCAAACACTGTAAAGGAGGCGAACTCAACAGAATCTTTTAAAACTTTGTTAAAAACCTATCTTTTTGTTCAATGATTTGCTGTTTACAATGTGCTTTGTAACGTCTCTGGATTAAGTTTAAACCTGTTATTATTCTTTTTAAATTTGTTGCAACAAACCTGTTTGATGTTACCAAATTAACTACCATTTTCCTTGTTCTTATTACCTTATTAACTTATTCCATCATCCATGTATAGGGCGAAAATATTAGTATTTCTATATCTCTATTTATCCTTCTTTCTAAGCGCTTAGGGACTTTCCCTGTGCGAGTGATAAGCGCTATATGCAAAATTATTATTATTATTATTATTATTATTTATATCGAACTTCATTGCAAGAATCAGGTAGAAAAAACATAATACCTCCGGCACAACCTTATGGTGGCGCGGGTATAAAATTACTAAATGAATTTTATCTAAGTAGAATTGACTCACAACGGTTTTCAAACATATGTCTTGCTTTTCTTCAAATAACAACATTTTATTTTCCAACACATAATACTTTACATAATAAATTGAAATGCATATTTCAAGTCAATTCTATTTCAATTTATTCAAATTTCCAATTTGTTTTATTAATCATTCATAAGAAAAAAAAAGGTTTAAAGAAAGAATTTCTATGATTTTGCTGATAACAAAATTTATGGTTTACCTGCTCAAAAGCTTTGAGCCCAGCTGCCTTTCCAATCTTAGCAAGATCTTCCAACACACCTTTCTTTACTTTCTGTTCAACACATAAAAGTAAAAAATCATTGATCATCAAATATTGATTGAGATGTCACGCATTAACAAGATTACACATTTGTTCACTCATCTGCGACGAGCCAACCTCTTTTGCATGCACAATATGTCATGTGCTATTATGACATCATAAGACATCCGCTGTGCCAAGTCGAGGGAAGTGGAGGTGTTGACTTGTACTTTGGTTGATGTGTGCCCCTTGTCACTGTATACTCAAAATGTAATCTCCATAACAACATTCATTGTTCACGTCTTACATAAATGACCACAAAATATATTTTTTGTAATCATGTTTACTCTAGCAGGAACTTACTAGATTCAGCTGTTTAGCTATTCATATTTTAAATTTCCATGACGTTTGCTCCTACGCCAATTGCTCCATGGATAATCTACACAGTAAGTCAAACTTCACACATCCTTTCAAACTTAGCCCTAACCCTAATCCTCGAGTCAATCTGAAGCACAAACCCTATCACATATCTAAACCTTGTTTATTATTATTATTTTGTTTTTAATATATATATTCAATTCCTTACTCAACATTTTTCAATAACTGTAATACATAATCCAGAATCACATAATACATGGTAAAATTATACACAAATAAAAATGTAGAAATCATATAAATTATATCAACCTCTGTCCAAACAATAGATGTATCTAAACCTAACCTACATCTAGCAAATAATTAGGATTCGAGCAACTGTATCCGGAGCAAATGTAGGGGTCACCCTAGTTTTAATCCTTGTGAATACTCATGGAGTTTGAAATTTAAACATTTTTGTTCTGAAATAATGCACTTTTGTAACATTTTCGTACCTCATCTTTGCAGAGTTCCTCTAGTGAGCCTTTGACGCCCATCTTGGCCGCCCAACCAGGCAACGTCTCTGGATTAACGGCTCCAATCGCCACTGCATAGGACTGTCAAAAATAAACAGAGATGGGTAATCAAGCACAGATGAATATCATCAAAAAAAATTCCAAATTCATATGAAATGTACATTTTAATTTGAATTTCCGATTGAAATTGAATTCACTGGAATTTGATTTATTGAAATTAAGAATAGAAAGCAAATTAGAATTTGAATCGAACTCAGGCTTGGATATTGTATTGGAATTGGAAATCATACTAAAAATGGAATTGGATTTAAATTGAGATTTTAAATTGAAACTAAATTTTAGACTGCAATTTATTTGGAGAAGATTGAAAAATGAAAGTCAAAGTGAAATTGCTTTAAAATTCAATGGAAATTAACAGGTTTGATTCCCAGCTGCATCATACCAATCGAGAGGGAAGACACCATTATACTCTTACCTGAAGACTGTCTCCATAGATCCAGATTTGCTGAACGAGTGGACAAGCTGAATAAATGGTCTCTATCTTCTCAGGGGCCAGGTACTCTCCCTGTGTTACGAGAATCAAAACATTTTTTAGAACTTTCTGCTGCATGTACAAGTGGTCCAGTTTGTTGAGGGGGCCTGGCAGCGACACTATTTCTATGCGATCATATGTTTATGGCAAAATGCATGTTTAATGATAGCTCCCCATTCTTGAAAGGCCAAGTTGTCCTGGAACCTTTTGTGACATATTTGGTGTCTCTATTACCAAGTTGATCAACATGTTGAATGTCCCCTTGCGCTTGATGAAGATTGGAAATGCATTCATTTATGTTTTGTTTTCTTTGCCAGGCCCAAGAGCCATGAAAAATATAAGCCTAGGGTTTATAATGTATCTGGTACTTGAAAATGTCAAAATCTGGCTAATTTGTAGAGATAAAAATCAAAAATAACAAATAAACATATCATTCTAACACACTATACATATCTACTTGACCAAGTTCATTTTTCAAGAAAGCATTCTGAAAGCTTTTCACATATTCTGCTAAAGCAGTATAACTTGAAGAGACTTTTTTTTCCAAGGGAGCTTGGCAAATATGTTAATGGCTCACAAATATTATTATGAGCAATTCCTTGTCCTTTATTCAAACCTAAAGTGCAATTCAGTACAAAATATGTGAGAAAGTTCTAGTATATCTTATATATTTTTAATGGAGGTGTAAGAATATATATGACAAATTGCATTTTACCAAAAATTATATAAAGATCAATTATGCAAAAAAATAGTTTGGTTGCCTTCAACTGCCATTTGTTGAAAGATAGAGTAGGTCAGTCAGAAAAAAAAGTATTTTTGTTACTTTAGGAACACATCTCATGTGAAAAATCAGACTTTGAAAAGTTACGAGGGAGTGAAAAGCCCAAAAGCATGTGAAAAGATATATGAGGTTGTACATCACATTTTTTCTAGGATTATACAGTGATTTTTTTTTTTATAAATTTGAGTGCCACGTAAACAAAATGAAATAACTTTTAAAAAGTTTACTTTGGCACATTTTGAGATGGTTGGTCGTTTGAGGGAAATCAAATAATTCATTTAATTGGCCTTACCTGTGCAAGCTTGAAAATGTTTTTCCTTCTGTCAATGATCTTCAGTGTTCCATTCTGTAAATACAAAATAAGAGGCCATGTCAACCATGAAATCAAATAAGATGGAATTGCCATCCTGGCACTTTCACAAATCAGAATAATTTTGAAATTTAGAAGGTGAAAATGTTCATAACTTTTGTTTATCTGCTAGCGTTATACAGTAAAACCATCTGTCAATAGTGACCACCTGTCTACAGTGAACATCTAAATTGAATGTGCATGTATTCTGAATACATGTAGCTCAAATGGAGCCGAAGTAATTTAGTGAATAAGCCATTGCTTGTTAGGTACTCCTTATCTAGTCAACATCGGATTAAGTTTTTTTTTGGTTGATTTTATGCACTTTATAGATAAGTTCTATTTTTTTCTTTAACCTCAGATACCCTTTCATGTAAACAAGAGGATTGTTTCCATCAATTGAATGATTTTTGTGTTGGTAGATAAACAATTAAAATAATTCTTGTTGGCAAGAATTATTTCAAAGGATTGTTTCTGTTTTGCTACTTACTGGGAGCCATGTACCAATGTCTCCGGAGTGTAGCCAGCCTTCATCATCGATAGCTTCCTTTGTCTTCTCGGGGTTGTTCAGGTAGCCTTTGAATACATTCGCTCCTCGGAAACAGATCTAGGAGAAGTAATGTTGATGATACAGTTAGCTTTCATGATTTACCAAGCAGATTTTAATGCAGGTTTCATTGTCAAAGGACGCCAGCACAACTGTCGCTCAAATAGAACAAAAGCATGTTTTCCCGGTTCTACAAGAATTGGCTGAAAGTGACCAATTAGTGAATATACATGTNCCTAAATTGAATGTGCATGTATTCTGAATACATGTAGCTCAAATGGAGCCGAAGTAATTTAGTGAATAAGCCATTGCTTGTTAGGTACTCCTTATCTAGTCAACATCGGATTAAGTTTTTTTTTGGTTGATTTTATGCACTTTATAGATAAGTTCTATTTTTTTCTTTAACCTCAGATACCCTTTCATGTAAACAAGAGGATTGTTTCCATCAATTGAATGATTTTTGTGTTGGTAGATAAACAATTAAAATAATTCTTGTTGGCAAGAATTATTTCAAAGGATTGTTTCTGTTTTGCTACTTACTGGGAGCCATGTACCAATGTCTCCGGAGTGTAGCCAGCCTTCATCATCGATAGCTTCCTTTGTCTTCTCGGGGTTGTTCAGGTAGCCTTTGAATACATTCGCTCCTCGGAAACAGATCTAGGAGAAGTAATGTTGATGATACAGTTAGCTTTCATGATTTACCAAGCAGATTTTAATGCAGGTTTCATTGTCAAAGGACGCCAGCACAACTGTCGCTCAAATAGAACAAAAGCATGTTTTCCCGGTTCTACAAGAATTGGCTGAAAGTGACCAATTAGTGAATATACATGTGGTCTTGTTTCAGCCACATTGGCCTGCTGACATAAAAATAACACTCACTAGAAACCACCTTTTATGCCCTTTCTAATAACTCTGTTTGCATGATTTTTCACAAACTATTCTTGAACCTTGGAGATTCTGAAAATCAAATGCTCACAATTTTCAACAAAATATGATGATTATTTTCCTTTTCCCTCATTTTCTCCAATTTCAATGTGACAATTTTGATGTGATGAGACACATATCGTGACCTCATATCATATAGTTTAATGTCTTACCTCTCCTTTATTGTCTTTGGCATAGTATTCCATCTCAGGCACATCAATTAGTTTGATCTCACAGCAAGGCAATGGGGGACCAACTTGGCCTGAAAGATGTATGTAGAAAAGACGTCATTGAATTAAAGATCATTAGGCAAGAAGTACCCAAGTACAATTAGTTTCCCAATCTAACTTCTCCTTTATTATCTATTTCAGGCAAATCAATTAGTTTGATCTCACAGCATGGCAATGGGGGACCAACTTGACCTGAAACATATACATGTATATGTAGAAAAGAGATAACTAGTATGGACTATAGTATAGCAACAAGAAGGTGAACATCACAAACGGTGTGATTGCAAATCAACTGCAACTCAGTAGCAATTTGATATGCATATTTTCATTTGTGCACAGTCTGCGCTATTTACAAGACTCATAAACAGTGATTTTGAATTGCACATACCAATCAACTGCAACTTGCAATCGATATCTAGTTTCTAGTAACTTCCTCAAATCTGATAATTTATCAAAATAAGGAAACTCAGACCACACTGGCAAACATGCAAAATTCCAAAAGCACAGATGTCCACATACACATACTTGTCGTAACGGCCGAACAGCAGTGGGTGGAAAATTGCCAAGCCGGAACTAGTAATATCATACTTTTCACTTCATTCTATTTGAATGAGAGATACTGTTCTTGCCACCTTCCGGTACGCAAATGGCATCAGGTATGGGCTCACAAGTGCCCTATTGTGGATATGACATGGCAACTTGAAAACTGAAAACAAACACTCACCCGTCGTGTGGTCACCAGGTAACGTCAATGTACTGATAACAGCTGATTCAGTCTGCCCATAGCCCTCCAATACCTGTACAATAAGCAAATAAATACAACTATTCAGAATTTGTACTGCTACTTCACACTTTTTTTTTTCTCTTCTATCATGAATGATTATGGTAAATGCTTATATCTACAATATTATAAAGAAGATTATATAATAACAATTCAATCATTTTTGTCATTTATGGGATCTCTTCCCTTGTAAGACATTATGAATGCTGACAACAATTTGTGTTAAATTTTTAATGCCCCGGTCACTTAGAACCCCGGAAGCAACACGATTCAACATTACTCTTTATTCAAAGGCAGTTAACTGTTAACTGAACAAAGAGTCGTGTTGAATCGTGTTACTTCTGGGCTCCTATGTGCCCGAGGCATTACAATAGACATGCCGAACACTTCACCAAGACAGTGGATGAATTGTTAATGATATATAAAACATTCCTGTACTTGATTGAATAAAGAATTTTTTTAAAGCATTAGATATCAACAATACTTATTACATGTAGATATTTCATTTACTATTCATTTTGCATTTTGCAAGAAAATAAGAAAAAAATATTCACTAAACAAATACAATATCAACAATCACAAAAGAATATAGATTAAAGATCAAAGGGTTACAGATGTGTATATGTCACAATGGGGTCAGGGTTACATAACAGATGTGGTAAATTACTACTAAAGAGGAAGTATTTAATGCTTGCATGGGTCCAAATACATAATAATAGGTCAATACAGATATTATCATACTTACAGGCACTCCTAACACACATCGTAAGAATGAAATGACTTCAGGCGACAGAGGTGCAGCACCAGAGAAAACAACTTCCAAGTTACCACCAAGAACAGCCTAACAAAAGAAAATAATAAATAAATTGATCACAATAATGACAAGCAGCAATTTCTGTATCTTCAAAATGCTGTAAAATATCTTTTTGTTTTACTTTTTGGATAAGTGAGACGTTTGCAAATAATGTAAAAAATTTCAAAGCAATACATGCCAAATACTTATCACTGTTCTTGATGTATTGATATGCTTTTGTTTTAATTTCAATAAAATCTATTATTTAAAAAAATGTACTAGAGAGGGTACAATGTATAAAGAGGATTTTACATGTAAGTAGTGGTCAGGATGCATAAATTGATGTGATATGAGCTGAACTCTTCACAAATGGCTTTGCAGAATAGAAATATTCAAAAGGATATCTTCAAAAATCCTTGCACAAATAACACCGTCCTTGTATACATGTACCATCCCTTTATTTTCTCATAAGTAGAGATATTGTTGATGAATTATTTTGTATATATATGTGAGGCTGCTAAGTTATTAAAATGGATTAAAACATGAGACATACCTGGATTTTCTTGAATGCCAGCTTGTCCCAAATTGTGTCATTTCTGCAGATTCCTCTGTTATTATACCACAAAAAAAGAATATGGAGTAAGCAAAATACAATATAACATTCCATATCCTGCACTGCTCTGACAATTCAACAATTTAACCTATTAGCAACTGGAGATTGTGTACAAATTTCCTGTTACTCAATGGAAGGTGTAGCATTTAACCGTCTCTAATGCATATTTATTAAGAAAGTTAAATAACTGAAAATGTAATTAATTTTTGTCGTAGAATCGTCAATTTGAGATCATAACGATCAGGGATGTACCACTTTATAAATATAGCCCCACTAAAATTGATACAATAGCACTTTGAACATGATAGGCGGATTCTGGAGATTCGGTAAGTAATAAGAGGGGCAGTTTTCATCATCACCATCATCATTATCATTATCATCATCATCATCATTATCATCATCATCATCATTATCATCATCTTATCATTATCATTATCATTATCATCATCATCATCATCATCACCATCATCAACCTCACCATTATCATTTTTATCATCATCATCATTATAATCAATGCGATCATAATTATCATCATCATCACCACCACCATCACTGTCCCCATCGATCGTCCTCATCATCACCATTCCCATCATCATCATCATCATCATCATCATCATCATTATCGTCATCATCAAAAGCTTACTTCTGCAGGTCGGACATCTTGCTTTTCAGTCCCATGTTGAATACAGTTCTCTTGATCCAGTTACTTCCATTAACACCTTGAACAACCTAACAAAAGATAAAGACACACATTGAGATATTATCCATACAATTGGTGAATACATAAATTGCAATGTCGAAGTGACCGACGAAGTGAATGACGAAGTAACTGATAAACTACGGTGGCTGAAAGGACACCTTCTGCATTTATTTTCTGTAGATATTGTAAATTATCTTGTCAACGTATTGTGAAAATATATTATCCCAGGCTCTCGCATGCTTTTTCCATGTGAGGGCACAAGCACACAATATATCTGCAATAATCTTCAAGTGCGAAATGAGCAGATGATATTTTAGAAGAAGAAGAAGAATGATAATCTCTGAAAGGAATAGCTTACTGGGCATTGCCACAAGTAGGTAGATGTACGTTTGTTGGGATAATAAGATTGGAATTACCAAAAAAATTTACCTCTTAACTAGAGAACATTACCCTACCATGAACTCTATTGAGAAGCACAAAGCAAAACCATCTTGGACAGCCATTTTAATATCATCAATATTCAACATGACGCCTTCACAGCAGAGTGAATGTCTTATCCCCATTCCCTCTTTCCCCACATCTCATCACTTCTATCACAAGTCTGTTAAAGGTGTATATTGAGGGCCTATAACCAGCACTATCAATGTCCAAAATACTATTTTGATTAAAATCATGACATATACACATTTGGCCCACAGATGAAAAGGGGCAACGAACATCAACAGTTTGGACTAAAGCCAGATCACTCAAATGGTTTTAACTCTGAACTTGTACATTTCTGGCACATAAACTTTTATGAATGTACATTACTTTTGTGGAGTGGGACATAGACAGTTCTGATCTTAAGCCCTTGATATAGGAGAATGTACCCTATCATGAACTCTGTTGAGCAATTGAGGGACTGAGCAAAATCCACTTGGGCGTGCCGTCTTGAAATTTTTACAGGTTGACGAGTTTTTGTCCTCCTAACCCGCTGATGTCGCAACTCCCCAAGAGCCTGTTAGAATTAATACCCTATCATAAACTCTGCTGGGTAGCCGCGGGACTGAGCAGAAACCTCTTGGGCAGTCATCTTGCCGTCATCAATATTCAACATGACGCCGTGGCAGTTGGGTCGATTCCTACCCTCCCCCCCCCCCTCTGCCCACAAGACTCATTCATTTTTCCTGTCCCATTCCTCTCTATTAGAGATATATAGGAGAACATACCTTATCATGAACTCTGTTGAGTAGCCTTGGCACTGAGCAGAATCCGCTTGGTCGAGCCATCTTGACATCATCGATGATCACTTTCACGTCTCCACGGTAGAATGCAACCTTCCCACCATGCATCAGCAACATTAGCTACAAGAAGAATGTAAAAGTTTTGATAATCTGGGCGGTGTTTCACCAAGTTAGGAAAGGCTTTGAGAACAACTTTGCGCATGACTGGTATCAGTTCTTGTGCTGAATGATTGAGAATCTTTGGCATATTAAACTCATTAACATACTCCAGTCTTTCTTATTGTTGTTCATAACTTTAAAAACGATTTGGTGAAACACCGCCCAGATATGCAAAAAAAATTTTATATTCCTCAATTTGTCTTCCCTCGTTTGATTCGTAAAATTCTGAACTTAACAATTGCATTGCACCTGTCTCCTCAGACAACCTTATAGAAACATAATTTCAAGAAGTCAAAAAAGAGCTTGAGCTTTCGATCCTGGCAGAATCTTAATCATAAGCAAAATGACAGAGAAATGAAGTCAACACACAAGTATATAGAAAAAGCTGAACAGGGAGGTGGAGAGAAAGAAAAGAACAGGATGTGAGGGGCAGCCAATCACAGAGCGAGGAGGGAAGAATAAAGCAACTCCAATGTTAGAACAAAAGAAAGATGACCAGCAGGGGGAGAGCGCGGGACAAAAAAAAGAAGGGATTAGAGAAGTGTAAAAGTTGAGTGGGGTGAACATTTCAATTGGAAAGGGTACGAAGCAATTTCATCTGTCAAATGCAAAGAAATCAATTTTGGTTGGCATAATGGTAAAAATACAAATAATCACAGTATAATTCAGTATGACGATACTAACAGCACATACATTACCCTAGTGAACGTAGCGTAGTAAAATTTGTATCTCAATAACTTTATAGGACTTAATAAAATACCGGTATCATATCCATTTTAATCACAAAAATTGGTTCAAATTCAAATTGATTGAATTAGCTTTCATATACTTGCGCATAAGCAACGCTACAGATACAAATTAGTATTTTTTAGTGTAAAAATGACTGCCTTTCTAAAATACAGGTACTTACCACATTTAGTCTCTCGTACATGTGAGCAAGAGGGAGATAGGATATGTGACACTGGCCTGGTTCGAATACAAGAGCAGGCTAAAGGGAAAGATATAAAAAAAACCAATTAATTAACATAATTTTTATTCAAAATACAAATAAACCTTCTTAACTACACAATATCATGATCAGACCAATGAAATTATTTAGCAATTACAGTGATAATTTTGCATGACCTATATAGATAACAATCATTATGATAATAATGATATTATTATTTCTTTCAGGCACTTTTTCCATATTACCCAAAGTGCTCTAAAAATATTGTTACCCCCGTCAAAGGATACAACATCAACCGCACACAGTGCGTTCCATGGGGAGCTGCCACAGTGTCAGCATAAGTTACAGTGGCGACGAAAGTCTTCATAACCTACCAGGTAACCATTTAAACACCTGGGTTGAGTGCAGCACAGTGGGGATAAATTTCTTGCTGGAGGAAAGTAACGCCATGTGTAAATAAATGTTTATGAAAGGTTTCATATTTCTGGAGATACTACCAAATGAAATTGTCTTGCATGTTACATGTAATTCATTGATGGGTATTTCCATGGTGTTTGGTCCACTTTTCATGCAAAGTCCATGTAACGTAGTGATCCACTTTGTCACTTCACCATGAAGATCAATTCAGATCTTCTTAAGCTTTGATCTATTGACGAAAATTGCTTTTTTTCTCAGTTATACACCATTTGGTTTTTAATTTTTTTTTTTTATTTGAAGGTATAGGTATACAAAAATTTCACTACGGTACATGGACATCCCACTGCTTTTGCATGTGCAAGAAATTGTCAGGTATCAAATTCCAATATGCTATGGTCTTTGAGGAATACTTCTTGGTGAGATACTGTTATGGGGGTAATGTCATTATTGGACTGTATTTGCCTGGTTTGAAAAAGCCACAGATTTAGGGTTTTTGGATTTCACAAAAATGGACCCAACCCCGTTGAAATACCCTGATATCAAACACACTTTAGTCATTTTCCCATATTAGCAATTTCAGTTGTTGCATTATATCTCTTGCTCCATTACACACCCTTAAAAGTTATCCTAAAGTGAAATGAAACAATTTTAGAGTGATCCCTAACTTTTTTTGAGTAGTGTAATTGTTGAAAGACTCACATAGCATGCTTTCTGCAATCCAGCTCCCGCTGCGATGATGTTTTTATGAGTCAGCATAGCTCCCTTTGGATTTCCTAGAAATGAGTAATTTGTTGTATTAATAATAATAATAATACACGGCTTTTATATAGCGCTTATTAACTCTTCATTAGAATTCTCTAAGCGCTCTACAATTGCAGCATTATTACCCTGGCTTTAACCCGGCAGCCACTTCATTAGCGCACTTGGCATTTCAAGGAAAAAGTTCCAGGTACCCATTCACCTCACCTGAGTGCAGCACAATGTGGATGAATTTCTTGCTGAAGGAAATTGACGCCATAGGTGGGATTCGAACCTACGATCCTCTGGTTGAAAGGCGAGGGTCAGAACCACTACACTACGGCGCCTCCACTATCATTGTATTTCAACAAAATCATATAAATTTAAGGAGATACATAAGCCAGGGCAGTGTTTCACCAAGTTGCGAGAGACTCTAAGAACTTTAGGTACAACTGGTAGCAGTTCTTGTGCTAAATGATTCATGATCTTATGCGTATTACACCCGTTAAAGTACTCCAGTCTTTCTTAAATTCATTCGTAACTTTAAGAATGATTTGGTGTAACACTGCCCTTGGCGGTTCACAAAATTACAAAAGACTTTAAGAACGACTTTATGTACGACTGGTATCCGTACTTGTGCTAAATTATCAATGATCTTGTGCGTATTACACCCGTTAAAGTTCTCCTGTCTTTCTTAAATTAATTTGTAACTTTAAGAACGATTTGGTGAAACACTGCCCAGGGCGGTTGACCAAGTTACGAAAGACTGTAAGAACGACTTTACATATGACTGGTAGCAGTTCTTGCACTAAATGATCGATGCTCTTATGCATATTATTCTCTTTAACATACTCCAGTCTTTCTTAAAGTTGTGCGTAACTTTGAGAATAATAATAATAATAATAATAATAATAATAATAATAATAGATGCAATTTATAATGCGCCAAATCCATCCTACTGGATGCTCAAAGCGCAGTAGAGAATAGTAGAGGAAAGTTGGAGGAAAGGTAGAAGGTAGAGAGGTAGAAAGGTAGAAAGGAAGAAAGAATGCTGCTTGAGTTGGAATTATGAATAAGAGGCATTGAAAAGGTAAGTCCTAAGATAATTTTTAAATTCATCAGCAGAAGATTAAGGACGATTTGGTGAAACACCGCCCAGAAGCATAATCCTTACCGGTTGTTCCACTTGTATAGCATACAGTATACATATCATCTTTGTCAGGCGGCTGTTTGAGAACAAAAAAAAATGCAGCTGGATTTCACAAATCTATTACTGATAGAAAATGATCGCATAATGTAAAGGCTAGGTGCCAATTGCACAAAAGCTATCCTCTTCTTGCTAAAACGTCTTAACTTCATGTGCAATCTTCCTAACACATACACAAACGTGGAAGCGTCTACGTTAAGAGGATGGCACAAGAAGTAAAGACGTCTAAGCAAGAAGAGGATGGCTTAGACCATTTCATGCGATTGGCCACAGTAATTTAGCCATCATGAATTTTAGCGAATTCACTGAATTTCAGACTTTTCACAAATTAGCAATTTTATTGGAAATAAGTCTAAGGGCATCATCATGAGCAAAAATTTTAGCTGATTCATGATTGTAAAATTTTGAACTTACTTATTTATACCTTATTTCAAACCAGTACAACATTTAATTATAACCATTGTTGAATTGAATTATTGAATTATACTTGCAAAAAGAATGACACAATATAATTTTGAATAATAGTATAAATAAGAAATCACAATTAATGAGAGCATGTTTCAAAGTGAATGCACTTCCTCATCAGTGCCTAATAACTGCATAAACCCTCACTATGCATTTTCTCATTAAAAAATCATTTTTCCTTCATAGTATTTTTTCAATCATTTGAATATAAAATCACTTATCACTGCTCGATGTATTGAACTGAAGCATTTTTATACCAGCTGCTTTTCAACAAATTTGTGACTTCAATGGGCTATTGTTATAGACTAAAACAAATGCAATTAATAGAAATTACATTTCTTATTGGTAAGAAATTGTATTAAAGATATCAGAGACACATATACTTACACAGACATCTTGCATGTGTTTTTTGCCTAGTTCCTAAAGAAGGAGGAAAAAGAGGAAAGAAATCAAAATCAGTTGAGGTTGCAATGTTAAATTTCATTAAATATAACATTGAGTACTTGCAAAAAGATTTAAATGGGTAATTAAGCGGTGCGACCGTGATTGATTTTGAAAATGATACAGAAAATGACTTGCGTTGACAAGAGAGACTCAACAGAGTAGATCAAAACCGGATAAAACTAGAATGATTTTTATAACCACATCCGTTTTCACTTTAGACAACACAGGTAGCAGCACATGGGACAGTCCTGACAAATGCAGAGCTGCCAACCAGTACGGATTCCGTTCCACATTTCAATTTTATTACACATAGCAAGGGAGTGTTCAAATGAATAGATATTCAAGATCAATTTACAAGAGAAGAAGAATATAATCCAACACACCTGTTTCTCCACGAAAACGCTTTATCATCCACCGGCATAAACTGTTTATTGATTTAGGGTGTGAATCAAATGAATGGTTTGCTGTAATAAAATGTCATACCTCTCAATCTTATAAATAGCTTCCAGATGCTTTCCAGCTGATACCATTGATTCAAGGGTACAAAGAGGTGGTATTGTGGACATAACAATGTCTAACTTAATTACTGATGGCCATATAATGAAGTACTCCATAAGAAAACGAAAGGGAAGGAAAATACAGATTTTGGTTGGCAGCTCTGCAAATGTCATTTTCTGAACTTTTATGTGATTACAGTACTACTCTATCATTACACATTTTCTTGCACTATCATTAGGCACATATATTTTATTTGCAATTTTCTTACGTTACCTTCATTCACAACAACACATTATCTAAGGGGGTGTTGTTCAAAATCAACTGCAAATCAACTGTAACTTTGCAAATTGTAACGCACATTTTCATTTGCGCACAGTATGCGCAGTGAACAAGACGCGCATGAAACAATGATTTTGCTTGGCAAGTTCCAATCAACTGTAACTTGTGATCATTTGCGACTTTTGAACAACACCCCCTAAGACTGATAATATATAAGTTTTTGACAAGCAAATGAAATAAATGAGGAAAGAAAAAATGGCGGGCCAGGGCCCTTTAATTCATAGATAAGCCTATACTTACTCTGAGCTCTTGAATGGTGTGTAACTGCACATTACTGTCCTGTGCTCTTTGCTTGATCTCTGGAGTTATCTCGTTGGGGAGCATACCGATGATGATTTTCAGAGACGGGCTCGACGCAGCTTTCTCCAATACCGCTGAGATACGCTTGGTCGTGTCGCACACCACGATGGCGATGTTACCTAGGAAAGAAAGCAGAAGAAATTATTCATGATGAAAGAACAAAATCTCTGGAGTAATATCGCTCGGTAGCATACAGATGATAATTTTTCAGAGATGGGCTAGACGAAGCCTTCTCCAAAACCGCCGAGATACGCTTAGTGGTATCACATACCACGATGGCGATGTCACCTAGGAAGAAAGCAGAAGAAACTTTTAATGATGAAAGAACAAAATCTCTGGAGTAATCTCATTGGGGAGCATACCAATGATGATTTTAAGAGATGGGCTCGACGAAGCCTTCTCCAAAACTGCCGAGATGCGCTTGGTGGTGTCGCAAACCACAATGGCGATATCACCTACACTGTAGGAAGAAAGCAAATAATATTATTCATGTCAAAAGAAAACTAGATGAATCCTTGACCGTGCAGTTGAATTCATGCCTCGCCATCCCATGGTCAGAAGAATTTTACCCCTTACACCACGCGATCAAAAGTCACAAATATTTTGGATGGTTTTCACATTTTTTTACCCCGTGACCGTTGACTTCCTGAACCAAAACTTTACTCTGTTCATCCTTACATGCTTATACATGATTGACCAAATTTTTGTTAAAATTTGTTCTGTGGTTCTGAAGTTATTGAGGTAACAAGCAATTTTGGGTGAATTTTTAGCTCTGTGACCTTTGACCATCGTAACCCCAAATCTATTGACTTAATCCTTACAAGCTTAAACATATCTGACCCATGATTGGTTAAAATCCGTTCAGTGGTTCTGAAGTTATCTCGGTAACGAGTTCCAGATGGACCGTAGCATTGGACGGATGGACAATTCGAAAACATAATGCTTATGGCACCACCTAACTGTGGTGGAGGCATAAAAACTATGTTTGGAAAGCATACCAATAATGATTTCGTGGAGGAGATCGATCAAGCCTCGTTAATGCATCTTATGAACATTCCAATAGGATGTCAATTCCGATTAATTATTGGAATATCAATTTGAATAGTTTATACAATTGAAGTTGTACAATAATTTTCCAACAGTACCTTGATTTATGATGTAGGAACACGCATCAGGGCCGAGGGTGTCGTACAGAGGAACGTTGACGATGGAAAACGAAACACATGCTATCTTCATAATGTATTTTGTGAACATTCCGAAAGGTTTTCAGTTATGTTAATGATTAGACTTCGCAGTGTCTTGAATAGTCTTATAGAATTTAAGTCATAAAATCATTTTCCAACGATACCTTGATTTATGATGTAGGAACACGCATCAGGGCCGAGGGTGTCGTACAGAGGAACGTTGACGATGGAATATGAGACACATGCTATCTCAAACAATCCCCACTGAAAAAAAAGAAGATATAAGAAAGACAATTATAAAAGAACATTAGTGAAATCCTAATTCCTTATTTTCTCAATCGTCTTTCATTTTATAATCCATAGGGAAATACATCCACATCAGCAAAATAAATTCTGACTCCAAAAATGAAATTAATGCATCCTGACTGTCTCCTAGTCTAATATTTGCTATCAACAAACATTTATTGTGCTTATACTAACACTACATGTGTCATAAGTATTATAATCATAGAAAATAGTATTCGAGGGCAGCCAAACAAGTATTTTTTTGTGTTTTAAGACAAGACCTACCATATAGAAAGGCTTAAGGCTAAAGATTTGTCCAACTCTCATGATGCAATAAGGCCCCAAAATTGTTTGGTTGCCCTCAAATCCCATTTGATATAATAAGACTTTTCCGGTTGCATTTCCCATTGGGCCATTTTTAGGTTGTCAGCCAGTTAAGAACAACCAAACAATTTTATCTTTTTTTTTTGCCTAAAGGATCTTCATAATTTTTACCTCTAGCCTGTTCTGTGCATAGATTCCTAGCAATGACTCCGCCTCTGATTTTGGTTTCAGTCCTAGATGGATCAAGCCAGATCCGATCTCGTTGGCTGCCTCAGTTACCTAGAAAGATTCAAAATGCAAAAGCAACCAAGGTTCAGAAATTCATAGTAATAAGGAAATAAGAGTTGTTGAAAGCTACAGTGGGGATTACATACAACTTGACAAATGCATACATGATGAATATGAATGCATTCATTGAAAATACATATTTGCATGCATATTTTGTAAGGTTGTATATAATCTCCACTGTAATTGGTATGGTCCTGCACCCTCTAATCTGCTGGTTATGGGGTCCAGTAAGCAGGAAATTCATCCACAATGTGCTGTACTCATGCAACAAGGTACTTTTTAAGTAGTGGAAAATTATATATTTCAAATGCTGAATATGAAAATTATGGGGTAATTTTCTATAGTTTAGGGAATTACATGACAATGAGAGTTAGTTTGAGGCAAAAGGGTTCACAAGCTGTAGCCTAGAGGAAACACAACAAAAGGCAGCGGCAGATTGGGGGTGGGCCGGGGGCAGGGTGAGGTGTGCGATAAAATTCAGCGCATCTCTGTGGTAAAAAATTGAATACCATTTTAAAGTGCTGCTTTTACTTTTTCTAAGGGGATGTTGCTCAAAATCAACTGCAAATCAACTGCAACTTTGCAAATTGCGCATTTTCATTCGTGCATGGTATGCACATTCAACAAGACGCGCATGAAACAATGATTTTGATTGGCTGCAATTGGCGATCAACTGCAACTTGCGATCAATTGCAACTTTTGAGCAACACCCCCTAAGTGAGACGACCCCCTCCTGCAATTTCAAATCAAGATATCTCTTTAACTATTTTGTATCTTAAAGAAATCCTAATGCCAGAATTCTTCAAGACTAACTGTAGGCCTAATGTACATATGGGCTGACATACAGGTTGACATTGTAATGTGTTAGCACGCAAAGTATTGGAATTTGTGTAGGTGATATTGACATTAGGTGTGTCAAATATAGTGCACCAAAAATCATAATCAGAGAAGTTCAATCAATAGTTTGTTCGAACAATTAATCATTGTACACAGATCCAGCATCTAAGATTTGTCAATAAGACCCCGGTTAGACAGAACGGGCTAGTCCATGGGCTGCCCCGTTTCGCCCGGTTACACAGCTAGACCAGGGTCAGCTACGGCTAGCCCGGTCTCGCTGTCTAACCGCTCCCGGGTCAGACCACTTTCGTATCTCGCCTGTGCTCGTTTTTAACGAGAGAAAGTTGTGGTGCTTTCATGTAAACAATCAGCGGAGCAAACACAATAGAAAATGTTTCAACATATCCATTGACGCCAACAAAAGACCGCAAAAAGTGGGCCCATCGGTCTAAACCCCGTTACACAGCGAGACCGAGCTAGCCCGGGGCTGGCCCTGGTTGATCCAAATAGGTGGACTGAAAACGGACTCGCTTAGGTCGGGGTAAGGTTCCTTTGGAGCGGTTAGACAGCGGGCCTGGGGCTGACCCTGGTCTGGCCTAGGCTAGCCCTGGACTCGCTGTCTAACCGGGGTCTAAGTCTGTCAATAAGAGGGGGAGCTTGACAGGTATTACTAAGAAATGAACAAAAGTGTCAGAATAAAATAGAGGGGCTGCAAGCCATTTTAAATCCTCAAATAATCATTAATTTTAATAATAATTTATGAAAATTGAATTCACTATCTACCTAAAATATCTAGGGGTGTAGTGGTAATAGACTGTTGTACTTTAGATTCAATGTTTACAAATGTTATCTGATTAATCAATTTGCCAAAAAGATAAAAACAAAACGATCAATTCTAATAGAGATTTGGAAGTGCACTAAAACATCAAGAACAATCAACAAACAAATGGGTTAATTTGATTGACCCAAAGAGGGCAAAGTCTATAGATATCAGTCATTTGATGAATGTATTTGAAACGGCATTGACGGCATAGCCAATTTGTTGGATAGGACTGAATGATAAACGTATCCATGGTGTCACGATTATCAATGAACACTTGTAATTGATTCAGAGTTACACCCATTCAAGGTTACATTAATCCAGTTTGGAGATTATATTCAGCTCGTTATAAATCTGTGACCAAATATTTACATCTTTGATATAAAATGAGAGATTAAAAAAATAAGATATCATACATTTGATGAATGCATTTGAAACGGCATTGACAACATAGCCGATTTGTTGGTTAGGACCGAATGGTAATCATTGTATCCATGGTGTCCCAATTATCAATGAATACTTGTAATTGATTCAGAGTTACACCCAGTCAAAGTTACATTGATCCAGTTGGTCTATGGCCCAATATTTGTACACTTTGTTTGAAAATGTGAGTTTTTTTTTTAAAGATTTGTCCATCTCATAACATCTACAATTTTGCTTCAAAATAATGTAATGTTAATTGAGAATCAGGGGCCAGTAGCTCGTAGAAGCCATCAGTAGGTAGTGAAAGAGGCTTTGCACCATCTAAACATGAATGTTAACCCCTAGGCTCTGATAAGAAGGTATGTTTTTTATGCAATTCTACAGCACTCCTTTAAATGTGATCGTCGCTATGTTGGTTTTATTCAATGGCCCCACATCTGTGACTGGTTTGTAAAATTACCCACAGCTGAACTTGAAATCAAAATGTGAAATTGAATATGCATGTACATGTACACATACCTAACATATTACACACCCCTCCCACTCCTCTTTCCAAATTGAGCTCTTCAAAGTGATTAAGACCCAGTGGACAATATTCTGAAGGAGGTTTTCTAGGTCCTACACCAATAACTAAAGGGAAGGTTGCTTGGAGGGTGCAATCAATTGAAAGTTGCAGTTGATCAGGATGTTTAAATCAAATTCAATGTTTCATGCAAGTGTTATTACAAGTACAGACCTTGTGCAAATGATTATACACGTTTCCAATTGCAGCTGATTTGCAGACGATGGAACGCAACTTTCTAGCAACACCTATAGTTATTATTATCAAAATCTTTGGCTTTACTTTTGAATAACCTGGATAATAAATAATGGCCTAGTCTGGGATTAATTCATACCAGACTATCTGCTATAACACAAAGTGGCCTCGAACCAAATCTATTGTGGAGGTTTCAAATTCACCTTTTGCGCACAGCTGCTCATTATTAGATCACAGCTATGACTAACCTGTGATGATCATTTCTTGCTTTTTCCTGTTCGCTCCCTGACATATGTACGAGCACATATGTGCACTTGTGTGCTTGGCACAGTGTCGTCATCTGGGACTAATCAACTGAAATCGAAATTTGATTTGGGAGTGAACAAACGAGAGCAGTGGATATGTTGACATTGATTAACCTTTACTTCTGGTGACTGAGATGGATGAAATCTAAAACTCCATATTTATTTGTCTTAGAGGGTGTTGTTCAAAATCAACTGCAAATCAACTGCAACTTTGCAAATAGTTACGGACATTTTCATTCGCGCAAGGTATGCGCATTTAACAAGATGCGCGTGAAACAATGATTTTGATTGGCATGTTCCGATCAAAGTTCTGCAACTTGCGATTAATTCCAACTTTTGAACAACACCCCTTCAGACGATTTTTAAAAAGAAATGTGCTTTACCTGATTATAACTCATCCATTCCACAGAACCCTTGTCTGTACATGAACCCATGCAATCGGCAGCACCTGAGAATTAGAACGAGATCATTAAATCAACAAACTTCAAATTGGCCATCTTGTTACTCATTCACTTCAATAGTAATAGATTACACTAAAGTATTATACGAGATTCCTTCCTGCTAGGTACCTTTTCACACCTGGGAGGTGTTTCACCAAGATCAGAAAGACTTTACGCACGACTTTACGTTCGACTGGTAACCCTTCTTGCGCGTATAATTCATAATAGTACGCGCATTCAGCGCAAGGATTGATACCAGTCGAATGTAAAGTCGTGCGTAAAGTCTTTCTTATCTTGGTGAAACACCTCCCAGGGTTGAGAACAGCACAATGTAGACAATTTTCCTGCAGAAGAAATGAACAACATGGATGGGTTTCGAATGATGACCCTCTGATTGAAAGACTAGAGTCAGAACCACCACACTACCACCCTTCAACAAAATGAAGCTCCTGGGTTATGTTTTATTAAACGGTTTGTACGGAACACATGATTCTATTACAAACAACTTATGATCCTTCCTTGGATATCCAATGATAGCCAACGTCTTCGTGCTTGCTCCTACAAAAGGTTCACCAGTCATTTGTAGAGTTGTGTATACCTCTATGAACAGCTTTATGAAACCGCTCCCAGGAGGAGACTTTTAGACACGTTCAAGCCTAGTTTCCAAAGTAGTTTCCACCAAACTAGTTTTGAAAGCCAGTTAAGAAGGCCATTTGTGTCCCCATTCAGATTAATGTTCAAATACTTCCAGCACCTATATTGATGTGTACATTTCTTTGTACTCCTATTGTCTCTGCATATTGCGGGCGAAGCACAGCAGAATGCTTGACATATTCAGAGTGAAATTTACAACCTTAAGCTGCTTTAAGAGTCTCGAACGGCTGAACCGGTTCCTTCTCCCAAAAGTCTACCTCGCAGAGTAGATATTTAAACCAGTTTGGAAGTCAATTTTTGTGACCGCTTTTCCTGTTCTGACCTGCCGTTAAACTAGTTTCTGTTGAACTGGTTTATGTAAAAGTGATTTCATGCCATATCTCAGAACAGGGTCTTACTTACCATCGATTGCTTTACCCCTGAGAAAAGCCTGGTAGACTGTCCTCCCATCTTCGTGCATATACTCTATTAAGTTCCTCTCTGGAGTAAGAGCCGAAACATGGACCCTTTCTCCACCCTGTAAAAGAAATAGGAATAAAGTTTTAAAATTCAGTTTACAATAGGATTCTCTTCCTAAAGTGTATTGGGGGGACAGGCTCTAAAAAACAAATGACTTAAATCCTGGTAGACTGTTCTCCTATCTTCGTGCATATACTCTATAAAGTTCCTATCTGGAGTGAGAGCCGAGACATGGACTCTTTCACCACCCTATAAAAGAAAGACGAATAGATACACGTAATATAGAATTCTGTTTATGAAAGATCTTGGGGACAGGAGCTAAAAACTACAGAGCTTAAAGCCTGGTACTAGTGGTAGACAGTTCTCCCTCCTTCGTAGTCTAGGATTCTGTTTATAAAGCGTCTTGGGGACAAGAGCTAAAAGATCTAGCGCTTAAACCTGGTAGACTGTTCTCCTATCTTCGTGCATATACTCTATAAAGTTCCTATCCGGAGTTAGAGCCGAAACATGGACTCTCTCACCACCCTGTAAATAAAAGATGAATAGAAAATTTAAACATTTGTTTAGGATTCTGTCCATGAAGAATCTTGGGGACAGGAGCTAAAAACTACATGACTTGAACCCTGGTAGACTGTTCTCCCATCTTTGTGCATATACTCTATAAAGTTTCTCTCAGGAGTGAGAGCCGAAACATGGACTCTTTCTCCACCCTGTAGAAGAAAGATGAATTTAAATATATGATATAGGATTCTGTTTATGAAGCATCTTGGGGACAGAAGCTTAAAAACTGTCAAACTTTAAATCAGTTTTCATACATGAATTGTTTTATTGAAATCAACATTATTCTTATAACCCATTCACTTTATTTGATGATGTCTAATCACAAGATAGCAGAAACCTTATCCTCATCCAAAATCTCAGAAAACAAACATGACAGTATAGTATCCTGTAATGTTACTTTGATAGTTTTGAAACAAAACTTTCTATGAAAATTTTGACACATAGATTTGACAAATATAGTACCCATAATTTTGTGAGAAGAAAATCTTGTTTTGCTATTTTCTAGCAAAAAGTATCTTACTAAACTAGATAAAAACTTACAGGTTGGCACATAAATGAGTGCTTCAGTCATTATTCATAAACTGTCACTCTAATTTTTCAATAAATCTTAAAAACAAAAACAAAAATGGACTCACAGGCAGCTCAATGGACTGTTTTTTTAGGTTAACCGGTGAAGCCATGAGGAATTTATCCTGTCTTCTCCTCCGTAAGAAATCAAGGAAGGTTGCAACCACTACGACGCCCAGTGTGCCATACACTGCAGGCTGCTGCAGAATCTCGTACAGGTCCAACATCTTCTTGGTGCTATCTATGAGTAAACAGAGGAGAGAGAGAGAGAGAGAGATTAGTTGATGTGTATGAGGAGAGATAGATAGACAGTTAGAGATAGAGAGAGAGAGAGAGAGATAGGTTGAGATGTATGGGGAGAAATAGGTAGAGAGAGATAGAGAGAGAGAGAGAGAGAGAGAGATGTTGAGATGTATGAGAATATTAATATAGATAAACTGTAGAGAGATAGATAAAGAGGGAGAGAGAGAGAGACAGGGAGAGATGAAGAGATGTATGAAGAGAGATCAAAAGAGAGATATTTACAGTGTGAGAGAGGGGGGAGTATAGGAAGAAGAAGAAGAAGAAGAAGAAGAAGAAGAAGAAGAAAGAAGAAGAAGAAGAAAAGGGAGAGACAGAGATGCTGATTATAACTTGACGTCGATTACCCTATCCATTGCTAATGAGTTAAAAAGATTATTATCAGGGTACTCCAGACTATAGAAGTTTACATAACAACCAGAGTAGTTGATTCAGATAAAGGTCGGTTTACACTTTGGAATTTACTAACTCTTAATCCTGCCTGATAAAAGCTTCATTATAACCATCCCGATACAGGTACGATTGACACAGTTTAGACATACATGTACCTTTGCAAATGATGGAAACGAAACAAATACAAAAAAAAATCAACCTGTCAAAATAAAGATAACAAAGAAAATTTAAATACAAAAACTTTACAGATTGAGTTCAACTCCAATGGAACTTAATCATTATAGAGATACAACAGAGTTCACAAGTTCAACATGTGCAGTGTTGTGAATCAAAAATATAGAGAAATACAGTTAACTCTGCCAAAGTCAAATAAATTTTGTACAAGACAAATAAATGAGTATCAAACATGTGTTATTTACCTCTTCTTAGTCAAATTTCTATGTGGTCCTAAAATATTCAACATAGGCAGAGCTATGTAAAGGAATCAACTGAAGCGACATATTCTCCTTTGGGGCTTGTAACAAGAAAGATATGCAATCAATCTGGCAATCAATTGTGAATCTTTTATACATGAATTACCAAAGACTTGGGATTGATATAAATCAAACCATTGACATATGATTGCACGATTGACTGGAAAAAGTATGGGGTCCTAAAATAGCATGTATGTGTACATGGCTGGTAGGACCCAGATAAGATCCTCAGAAAAAAAGCCACTTTCAAACTTGTGTAACAATACATTATTATTTACCTAAATATATATTTTTAAACGTTAATAATTTACCATACTTGAACTTCAAATTTTTTAAGCAGTACTTCTATTTACGATTTTGTCTAATTCAAATATTTAAAGTAGAAAGAAATTATGAGATGTATTTGATTTTCACCTGGGATGAGAAGGACAAGGTTTGAAGATAAAAAGATTTGAAAAGCAAACAAAATCTAAATTTGATCACCTACGTGTACATGTATATGATGACAAAATGATTATCTTTTACGCAAACTCATCTTGTTAAAGGAGGAATAGATATGGCGGTTCTATACTTTAATTAAATCTACATTGTATATTCAGTACATTTGAATTCAATCTATATTCAATATTAGAAAACAGACATTGTATGCTCATACCCATTTTTATATGACAAAAATCAACTTTTCTTTCAGTAATAGAAAAATAATAGATATTTTAACTCCATTGTTTTTATTTCTATTATGAGAAGAAAGTCAAGAGAATGTTTGAATACAAAGTGTCTAAATAAAATCTTGATTCAGACGCAAAAAAGAAAAAATTTCTTCTCTAAAAACTGAATCACAAGAAATAAAATATTAATTAAGTTTTTCTTTTGATACTTCAATATCAAAACACTTTTTTAATAGCAGGTTAAATCTCAGGACTGAAAGGTTAATTTTAAACTTAAAGATCATATGTACAATTAAATATATTCCTTAAACTTCAGGAAATATTAAGTGAATTCAATTCATTACAAATTATCTGGACCCCTTGGAAGAACAGAGGTATTCATTTTAATTCTTCTGAAAGGGCAATCCAGCCAATCTTATCAATTGCGAATTTTTGTTACACATGTAAATTTGTCAAATGTATTCTGATTTTGTATTATATGTCTTTTTACTGACTGGAAATAAAGTACAATACAATACAAAACAATGGTTCAATGCTGTCTGAGGTTGTATTGTAGACATTATAATTTATATAAAATAGTTATGTAATAGTACTTACCACACTGGCTGAATAATAAGCAACAAAATTCTCTGTTATGGATACAGCTTGTAAGAATACCCCAAATATGATAAAGTGGTGGCTAAATAAGTTAAAAAGTTGTAACATTCCTGTGCAAATGAGTAAAAATCGATTTGTGTAGGAAACAATGAACAATCACAATCTCATGTGACTTCCTCTTTCCTTTGAAACAAATTGATTGATTACTCTGACCTCTAATTTGGCACAAAACATTGTTGTTTGGATCCCCTCGACTGACCAACCCTCTGAAGATGGCCTGAACTTTTTATTTTTTCTTTCACTTCAAAGTCTTCAAATTTAAAAAAAAAAAGACAGTGATTTATACCATAACACATGAAATGTAAGCTGAAAAGTCATTTTCATGAAAAGAAATAATAAATGAACATGCAAAGTAAAACCTAAAAAACATTTTCAGACATTTTAGAGAATCTTTAGTACTCCATTCTATGTCCTAGCTATTTTCTACATGAAATTTGTTACAAAAATGATAAACAGATTATTGAATGGAAACATTTTCTGATTACATTGCAGTTGAGTTTTTAAAACAAGTCTTTCTTGGGCATCTAATTAATTTCATTTTTGCCTTACCATGCTCTAATTATTGACATCTATAATTGGACTACCAACGATATTTATTACTTTGAAGCGGGAGATGTGGTCAATATACTGTATAAGCCAATATTTTGGCGTACAGATATTTTCACAATTTCTGACCAGTTTGACACATTGGTGTGTTGTTATTTTCACGTTTTGAAAGTGTTTGTACACAAATGAATGTGCATCATATAGAGTGGAAATTTTCGCGAGGCCAAAAACCGCGAAATCAGCGAAAATAAAACCAACGCAAAAAATTCAGCTTATAAAGTATCTTAAATTTCAAGTGAATGCAGAAAGAAGTGGTTGCCTTGACCAGGGATATAATTATAAACTATCTCTGTCAGATCTCTTTCAAATCAAAAGAGTTTTCTCTTTTCATCCTATCAAAAGATCAACCACTTCAAATGAATAAAGATTGTAAGAAGTCCATTTCTTCAGGAGTCCATGCTACAATCAAAGTTAACCATATTGTAGCCAAAAAGGAACTGCCAGCAAAAGTTATGCAATGCAGTAAGACATAGACAAAATCTATTCTAAGCAATGCTCACAGACACAAGCTGAAATTTGATCACTTATTTCCCAAAATGATTGCACATGTACATCGATTGGACAATACTCTTAGCTGGATGTATGTAGGCATTTATTGAAAACAAAATACTTCTAAATTCTATTGTGCAAAACCCTGCATTATGCCCGTACTTCATTGACAAAGCCTGTGTGAAGTATCTGCACTCAAAAGTTTGCTCTTTTTTTTCTTTCTTCTTCTTCTTCTTAGTGGTATTCTGCCTCCTTCATCCTTGAAGATTCTTGCAGAGTAATTGAAATAGTAATTAAAGACAGACTTCCACGTGTTTCAGACTTGAAAAACAGAAGGGTAATAATGGTCAAAAGGAGAAAATTAAATAATTTTTGGGGTACAATTATCATCAAAATTGTAAATGATTTTCCAAAGTACGAAAAAACATGGTGGTCTGGTGGTACATGTATATTTTGAATGGTAAATGATCAGTCTTTGTGAAGAGAAAACTTGTGTTTTATTTTGGAAAATTATTTTCACAAATATTTACAAAAAGGTTCACGTCTATTGAAGTACTCCCCCCCCCCCTCCCA